>JAQGDQ010000008.1:612500-822500 GCA_030141605.1 Tubiluchus corallicola | reverse complement strand
ATGCTAACAATGCATAATTGAATGCAAGACAGGATACTCACTACAATGATGTCATAAAACATAGACCAAAAAGTGCATCAGTCAATATTAGAATCTGACTTACAATACTACAATTTGAGAATTACAGATCACATTATTTTGCAAGAATGATTTATCTTTACAAAAACTTTTAACTCTTATGCCCAGAGACAACACGAATTAAACCAAAATTAGTTGCAAGTACAAAGTTGAAGCAAAAGTTGATAATTAACATATCAAATTAATGCACATACTGGAAATGAAGTATGTATGAACTTAACTGAACTGACAATTACATGAAGTAAGGTGAATACAGGCAGCAAAAAGCATATTGATAAAGAAAATTTCAGTTATCTGCCACTGATAATAAACACAACAAATCAGCTACACCCACAGTAAAATAATGCATTTATAAATCTATCCAAATGATAAAACTAACTAACTAGCGAATTTAGTTTTATTACTTATGCAGGTCAGCATTTACTTCTTTTATTTCTCACTAAACTCTCAGAACTTCACTAATTTTTCCAAAACATATTCAAAAAACAAATTCTGTAAAAGAAATTATTCTTTTTTTGAATACATTTCATATGAATATTAATCTGTTCTTACAGATATTGGAGTATTATCACAGCTTTTTTGTCTGGAAAATGTGGCAACACCAAAAATTATGATTTCTTGCACTTGATTTTTTGCAGCAAGTCTGAAAACTTTAATGAAATAACAGTAATAATAACCCTGTGATAACAAAACACTACAGCTAGTGTAAGAAATTCGTAAGCTTTAAAGAAGACCAATCATGTATGCTGAGCTATAAAAAAATTCACAAAAGAGCTTGAAATTGCACTGATAAGTTTAGGAATACTCAAATTTGTAATAAATTGCATGTTTATAAACAGGCTAAGTGTCTTGCTAATTTTTGAAAATTATTTCAAAGTTGCAACATCTTTAACTAATTAAAACAGCATAATATATTTAGAAATTTTAGCTGCTGCAGTGAAAACAATTTTTTGGTAACACTAACACTCAAAAGTTGCACTAAAAACTTACACCGATTCATTTCGATTCAGTAATGCTGCAGTTTGTGTTGCACACCTAAATAGGCACACAAGAATTTCAACAAAATTTAGACATTTGGGCACTCAACAAAATTTAGGCATTTGGGCACTCAACAAAATTTAGGCATTTGGGCACTCAGAATAAACATGGCACGATAATTTCCTACTTTGACCACTGACACGACATCAAAAATTTCTGTTTGATATCACAGAACAGTTGCAAAAAAATGTTTCAGAAAATATCTAGACTTGTATGTTTGCATCAACAAGAACTTTTTTGGAGTTCACCTTTTGCATAAGCAGTGTACTGCTCTTTAGAAACCTTCATGATAAATACGATTTCAATATTCGGCTAAGCATAAAAATAATAGCTGCTTTCTGTTCGCCAGAAACATTAATTGCAAAAGAACAATATTAAACCTTGCAAGGTAAATATAATTGCAGACAATATCCTAACAGTAATTTTATTTTGCTAGTGCAAATCCGTAAGAATACATAGATCTGAATCATTAGCTAAAGAATCGATACGTGTATTGTCCCAGGTTTTAAACAAGGAAGAAAATGTACATGAATTTGCACCAACATGCTTGATAAAGACTTTCATTGTAGCCTGTATCACTTATGACATTTTATTATCAAGGTTCAACAAAATAACTTGCGTAAAAAAATATGCATGTGGTGAACAGCTAACAACGTACAAAAATCGAGTGTTATTAAAAGAATACAAAATACAGTGCAGTTTAGAAACAGATCCTGTAAAAGTAACATATATGAGAAATGATTCCCGCTGTTGAAATGACAACTAAACTTATTATATTTGCAATGTAGTAAATGACCTTTAGTCACCCTTTAAGTGATTTATAAAACAATTTGCTGTAATGCTGCTGACAATTTCTACTGGCATTGATTGCTAGAACTGCTGAGCATCTAGTGGTTACTGAGTAACTAATGCTGACACAACAACATGAAACAAATTGGGTACAAAAAACAAAACAGTTAAAAAGTGGTTAAAACCAAAAACTAATTTTGGCGCACTGAATTTAAAATGTTTCTGATTAGCTTAATGACAATTTGACAACCCATGATGAGACAACTGCATCACAATAAACAACGTCAGAATTTAAACACCCAATGTGACCGAAACATCTCTGTGTGTTCAGTGTCTCACCTTAACAGGATTCTGGCCCGGCCACAACCAACTAAAATAAGTGTGTCTGAGTTGCAGAACTGCTACTTGCAGAGTGCTAATTTATATAAAAAGATTCCTGTTAAAGACAAAGACCAGAAGTTACTTTTGCAAACAAGATAGTAAAAGTGACATGCTGAATGTTATTTTGATAGGTCCACAAGATTTCCCTATCAACACGTGAATATGTAATTACCTTGCTGAACTATAGCAGGTCTATATAGTATGGATACTTATGCGGACGGCAAGACCGTGTGATTCAAGGCTAATCATGTGACATGAGACTTTGAACAAAAGATGTGTCTCAGCTATGTATGGAAGATTCATGTCAGTAATGTACCTAAAACTGCCCAAAACAACTGGTTACCCGGGAGTCAGTGACCTGCTTCAGTGATATTTAACTTCGGTTACTAAGCACTTACCACGACCACTCACCTAAGCACTTTGAAGTATGAAAAAAGGAAAACTTTATCAACAAGTCAAAATACTAGCTCAGTATGGCCATCATTAGCAGATGGGTATCATTAGGTTTGAAGCCAGTTTTGAGTGCTTTGGTGCTTCACATTCATTGAGATACAGTCTCTCAAATGAGCCTTGTTTTATGCTTTTAGGCTCTCAAAGCACCACGATAAACGGGTGCAACTCTACTACTATGATAACTTTTTTCATACTCTATCCATCTTCACCTACAACATAAAACTGTGAAGAAACTTCTTCCTGAAGTTGCAAGTATCTCACCATGGGCTGTAAAAGAAACACAATACTGTAGACTCATCTAGGTTCCCAGATCCCGCCGCAGGAAGTCAATTAAAAAGTTATAACGTTGATGGCTCCCTTACTTGTCCGCAAATCGCACAAGACCTTGTCAAAATCACAATGCACGTTAAAACCCACAACCTCTGAACTTCATTAACGGCACAGAATGGAACAAGTTGCCATGTATGCTGCTGGCAAACACCAATTCCCACTTTGTGGATACAAATTGGTTGGTTATCTTTGCAACGTAAATACTGCATAATAATACGCGAGATCACACAAATACAAATAAAACATTTCTCCACACATTTCAGACATCAACAGTGAGAATCAGTGACACCATACTACCATGAAATCAGTCAGAATCAGTCAATAACCCATAGTCACATGCACACTTGGCACAATGATAACTCTGCAGCTTGGCTTATTAAAAACACGCAACTTGAACCCATAATCACCAAGATGTCGCAGAAGACTAAGCAACAATTTTACAAATTTACAACGAAGTATAAATAATAACAGATCCTGCACCTTAACAGGTCAAATGGGCACATTCAAGGTCAAGGTCATTGATTCTGGTGGCTTCGTACAAGCATTAGGCCAGCAGTCACATAACGCACCAGTTGCATCATATCACTGTGCCACGTTAGTGGACCATATGGTGACTTGTCCAAGTTTTCAATGAAAGCTGCAAAATACAAAAAAATGAGGGTAACCAAATACATCAAAAACAAAAATACTGTAAACAATAAATATTATTGTGGTAACAACACTATTACCATAGTTTTTTCCAAATAATAATTGTTACCAAGTACATTTACAAGGTATGCCAATGGAGTTACACTTACACAAAGCTTTTGAAATTATGTTAATGAAAACTGCACAGATTCGAATAAAAAGCAAAAACATGCAAATAAATTCAATATCTGAAACAACTTTCAACTTAGTGTCAGTCCGAAAGAGAGAGCTTGTATTTTATTTGATAAGGATGGGGCAGGAGCTATGCAAAGCTCTCATTCTAGAAAGGGTATTATCTTGGACCAGATGAACCAGATAGAAAGTAAAAGTTGCTTTTTCACAGCTTGTGAGGAATGAAATAATAAAGTAATAAAGAAATTAAAGAAAAACTCCTTTGGAGTTTTAATCTCACTCAAACACAAGTCTTATTCAACAAAAATGTGCACAGAGCATCTTTTAAGCTGCATACTTCTTTAACAAAAATAGAAAGAGATAGCATGCATAAAACTTGGGAATTCAGCAATTTTGTTGTCTATAATTACAGCATATTTTATTTGAGGAATATTTTGTAACTATCATTTTACTAGAAAAGTTAATGGGTAATATGAGATTACTGTTATTAACAAGGAGAAAATTTTAAATTGCATCAGAATTTATTTCTGAAGTTATTAAACGTCGAAAAAGCTGGAATATTTAGCTCTTCCAAGCTGGAAATAAATTTAGAAAACGTAAAAAAACTGACAAAGTCGAGAAATGCACCTTGTCGAGGCATGGTGTCATTATTTTCTAACAATCTTGGTTGCCTAGGTGCACATTGGCAAACAGGTTGTGTTTTGCTAACGAGTGAACACTCAACTGTTTTCTGTGAATGGGTAATCTGTAGGCCTTATTATCTGGCGTTCCGCCTAATGACTTCTGAATAGGCCACTTAACTATTCATTCTGGTCAGGTCTCCTTGTTTGTCTACACATTTACTGGGCTATCCGTATTGCACCGAGTTAACATAGTGGCTATCAGTCTAGCGCTATGTTACTGCCAAAACGTCGGTTAGCAAAGTACGAAATGCTTATATATCTCGGTAAAATATAGTAAAATGTATAGTTATGTACTAAAGTATAGTTACGCCATTTACAGTAATCGCGATAATTATGCACATATTTTAATTTGTTGTTTCTGGTTTTTCTAGGCAACAACACAACAATGGAGGAAGCAGCAGTGATGCTAATTTCACATTTATTTGAGTTCAAAAACAAAGAATAGGTTTTTGCATTTGGGGTAAAATTTAAGCACCAGTCTAGTTCTCCTGCATTTACAAATAACGCATCAATTAAAAAATAATCCCATTTTTCTTTTTTTTGGCAGGTGACATACAAAATGGAATTTAAAAATCCCTTTGAACAACTTAAAACCACTACAAATAATCACTGCAGTTAGTTGGCCGGCAGAAACCATTAATGTAAAAAATAACCCAATGATTTCTTGGGTTAATTCACAGTTCCAGCAATTGATGATGATCGTGAAAAGGTCAAAGGTTAAGTGTAACAGACAACTCATTTGTGCACACTTGACAACGCCTCGCAGCCCAATTGTAATAGCAACAGTTTTAACAGGTAGCTAGAACATTACTTAGTTCATTTTTTCTAGTTCCCAAGCAAGATCCTGCTAGTAAATCAGTCTACACACAGAGTAATGCATAATTAAGTAAAGTCCACATAGAACAGCTGAAGTTACTGAACTCGTGCCCAAGATTCTTTTCCTTTGCACATACATCACGTGACGGTTGTATTTAAGACGCATTGCTGTGGTATGCTTAACCTTTGACCTACAGCAACTGCACGTTCGCAAGTGAAACTGTGAAAAGGCTTATTTAGAGTGACTAGCAAAAGACAGCAAAACAAATGACAACTTCATAGGCCTTTGTAGAAACATCCAAGGAGCTTATTATAAACTTTAATGGTGTCATCATCACCATTATCAACCCACTATGGCCACCATCATCCTTTTTACCACACAAAAAGGAATTGCTACCTTGGAATATTACATATCACAGTTTCAAAAGTCAGATATGTGCAGTACAGCAACAAATTACACAATTCATGTTTTTGTTAACTCAGTGCTCTCGAATTTGTCAAATTCAATCAGGAAGCTGAGAAAAACATTAGAGATGTGTCTTACTTTTGCAGGTAGCATCTTGACTAAGCAGGTGATCAGACTGATCCCAAAAATACTGTGCATTTAACAACTTGTCGATGTTTGACCACTGCTGCTGCATGACCGTGAACATACGCTGTGGGATCATAACTGTAGTGGACGATACCTGATTGCCATGCTTGTCACAACTAAATTCAAAATTAAAGTATTTGAACAATAAAGTATAAATATATCAGTAACATATCAGTAAAAGCTTAACAGGCAGATTACCCATATCTGCAACTAGGATAATAAGATACCATCAGGGACGTATCAAGACTTTATGATGCCCTAGGCTGACAGTTCTGTCTCTATTATAAAATTGTGAATTTATGGTTATCTGTGTAATGAGAAGATTAAAAAATTACTTGCAGTGTATTAGAAACACTATTAACCTAGTTTCTATGTGGTCATTATTAATTACATATTTGCATAGCCCTTATATTCAAGCAGGTTGCGCAACTGCTTGTGTAATACCTTGCACCTGTTCTTTATGTGGCACTTATATAAAAGCTGCTCTCGGTAACTGCCTGCGGTGTGTTATAAAATGCAAACCTTACATGATTATGAAAATATACATATTTTCCGAGGAGAATAAGGATTTTTTCTAAAACGTGACGTCCCTCAAACTTTGGTGCCCTAGGCTATAGCCTAGTTAGCCTATTGATTAACATGCCCTTGGATACCTTGATTACAGATCACATTACACGTCAGTAAGTGTTAAAGGAAAGGATCTTAGACCGTAATTCAATACATGCTACTACGATATCAAAAATCTTAAGGTCTTCTCTTTCAAGAATGATTTGCATTAAAAAATTACAGCCTGGCAAACTCTTGTTAGTTTTTTGACGTTGCATGCTCATGAACATTGCTATTTTGATGGGAAACAATGCTTTGTGCGAAAAATAGAATCAACAGAAGATGAAAAATTACACAACACATGACAATATGGTAAAATCACTTGTTAGTTTAGCAATGAATTACTATCTGCCCTGATTATAGCTCTTACTAGGAACCCACACTATGTGCTTTGATAGTGCTCCAAGCCATTCTTAAACAATATTAGCTACTGACCACTAAATGTTAATGAACATGTGTGTTAATATGGAATTTGTATGATTTAGTGCAAAATTTTCGATTGAACAGCAAAAAAAAGGAAAAAATCTGTCGCCAGTATTATACACATGTCATCAATCAAATACAAGCATTTACAACATCAAGAATGAGAAGAAATGCCACATAATCAGATTAATCGTATGAAGATGAATAGATATTTTATTGACAAAGTGTCATGGACAATGCTTTTGAACATGATTTTTCACTTCTACTCTGACAAGTGATTTACATAGTAAGCTGTGCATTTCATGCTCCTTTACTAATTTTGTTATTGTGAGTTTTAGTTTACACTAATCTATTTAATTAACAGTAATTAGTAATACAGCGGTGACCTACAATTTAAATTATTTATTTTATGAAAAATAACTTGTGTATCCAAATTACATATGTGAATCCTTATGAAATGTAATTACGTTTGAGCTTAACATTGAACAAATAAACTTAATACAAGGTCATTTGGCATCATTGACCTTGTGACGCTTCCACAAAGGCCACTTTGACAAAGACCATAAATTTAACAGGAAGTTACATTAAAATTTGGGTGCTCTACAGAGTAAAATACAGTAAAAAAAATTTGCAGTTAAAAATTATAACAACTTGATTCGCACAAAACTACAAAAACCTCAATACTAACTCACCAAAGTGTACTTTTTCACAGATCTGTAACCACACGAATTTTGATTAACTTGAATTAACAGTTTTGAAGTCATTTCAACTTTGGTTAGCCATGGGGACCACCAATCACAGTAAGAAATCAGTAATTCTGCAATACTGCAAGCATGGTGAAAAATGCAAACATGCAGCACTGTTGCTTAAAAGCACATAAATGCATATCAGATAGGTTTAAAACACAATTATTTCATATCAATAATGTAATAACAATTGATACTCAATACCACACTACATTAAGCTTTTATTTGCAAGGTGTACTTACATAATCCGATCAGTTGTTGCACCCTGAGATGTAACACTAGTACTACTGGATGGCGATGGAGTCGGTGAGACGTATACAGGAGATGGAGTACCAGTGGATTTCATTGTCCAGTTCGGTGCTTGATATGGAGATGCCGTCTGAGTCGGTTTCTGAATTTGACCATGAGGTTGCTAAAATGATTAGAAGAATGAAATACAGTTTCAAACAAGAACGGGCTGTAATCATGGTAGTTTCACCGCAACAGGCTCTATTTATTAATGCACAGTAGCACTGTACTCTGATTTAAGTTAATTATTAAGTTACATTGAAATAATTGCAGGTCAAACGCTATCAGTTATCCAGATGGTTTTCTCTGATTTTTCGAGCTTTATTATGAAATTTGGTTTGTTACTTGTGAATCCCATTAAACTTCACACAACAAAGAAAAACCGCAGTAGCACCACAAAAAAGCTGCTGCTTCGGGTGCGTATTTTATGAGTTCATGAAATCTAATGTGTATTAGGTTATATTTCCTAATAGTTATAATATAGTTATAATTATATTATAATTTACTAGCAAGTTACAGGTTCGCACATTCATAACGCACAGCAAAATAGGTTTTTCGGTGCACCAATTTTCATTACTTACCAAGTAAATCTTAGCTTTGTAGAGAAAAAAAGCGAAAAATGAGAAAAGTTTTGTGGATAACTGTTACCTGCATTTAAAAATCTATGTCGGATATTTTGACTTCATATATTTAACTGTTATTTAGTGGTTGTGCTATGGTAACAGTGCTATGGCGTCCGAACAATTACACTAATGAAACAATCATAAAAAGTACGTTTTTTACTTTTTTATTTATTTTTAGACGTTTCTAGTTTCATGGGTACCTCTAAAAGGACTAACCTTAAGTAATCTGATGCCATAAATCATCATTACTCAGTTAGCCAACAGTAAACAATCTAAGATTCTAGGTGTTGCCAGGGCACTTGAGGGTATCCAGGTACAAAATATGCTTAATTAACAAACTGATAAGGACAAAGGCAGAGAATTATTGCACCATGTTTGTACCAAGCGAGTGCCCTTAGACGATTAAAAAATGCACAGGTGAAAATAGGTGAATTAATTACAAGAATAAGGAGACTAATTGACAGTAAAACTAAAAAGGTCAATTTACTTGACTGAAAAAGTCAATTAATCAAAGAAGGTCACTCAAAGTGTCAAGCGTCTGAGTTTCGACAGTGAAAATTTTAACAACTTAAAGAAATTACTGACAGTGTTTAACAATTACAAGCTACGTATGTAAAAATATGATTTCTCTCGTAACTACACAAAAATACCCACATTTTTAAGTGTTTGTATATTTTTGCAAATGAACTAAACACAAATTTATAACATTTTGTAGATACTTTATTTTCTGTGTTTCTTCTGGGGCTAGGAAAGCTAAGTTGGTGGATGGCATAGCAAATTATTTGAAGCTTTTGGAAGAAAGAGGAGCACCAGCTGGATATCATGCTAGTGAAGCCGTTGAGCTGGCTAGGATCGAGTTGGAGCTGGAAAAGCTCTTGCTATGGAAAAATTTTGTTCCTTCTGTTCATGTATTGCGTACCGTATACCAAACACTGCACTGACCACAATCGCTTAATCTTCTTGGACAAATTCTTGAATGAAAGTTAGCATTTATTTAGATGGAGTGTGTTGCTTCAAAAATATTCACTGAACATTGTTCACACTGCTGGCATGAAGAACGTAATTGTAGATGGGCTGTCTAGGATTTGACAGCCTAAACTTTGCTTTTTGTTAATACTAAGTTTTTTCTTTGCAGATTACATTTGAGGCTAAGTCTTATACAGAATTTTTTGGTAGTAGTATTAGTGTTATTTTCACTTAAAACTGAAATTATACTCATAAAATTTATTGTAATATCTAAGTGAAAAGAGAAATTTGCTCTGGTAATTTTTTTTCTCAGGAGAGATGTTATAAAGTTATTCTATTTTTTGAAGTCACAATTTGTGATTCCTTCAATTGCACATTTTTGCTAATGCAACTATTTTTTGTTGAAAAATGTAATATAGAATTCCATGTTTTTCTTTTAAGAGAGTTTGCTCCTCAGGCACAAAAGAGGATCTTCTAAAGCAACTTCAACAAAATAAAAATAAATATTTTTATTAACTACTGTCAGTTTGGACGTAATGGGGTTTACTCTAAAGAGTTAATGTTGCAAAAATATGCAGAACTAACTTTCCACTAGACAAACTCCAGACAAATGATAGATTCTTTGCCTTGGGAACCAGGCTTGTTTAGAACGAATGCATAAAAAATTACCTTTTTCATGTAGTCCATGATCTGCTTGTGGTTTCTCATGGTTTCATCTCGCTTCATGTGAAACATTTTCTGATTTAATAGGGACTGCGACCTCATGCTACATAAAACAGGTAAAAATACATTAAATGCATCTGAACGGAAGCAGTAGCCGTTACAAAACTTATATACAAAAACACGAATGTAGAAATTTAAGACTCACCTTAAAAATAAAACCCGACTGTCAACCATAACACCTTCAGTTCTGTAGTTAATCACATGTCTGAAATTTAAATAAATCTTTCACTTGGCTTATATATGGCACACTAAACTATGTTACCATAGTGCTTTAATGAAAATGAATCCGCTGACAAAACAAAGACGGTGTGCATTTGAGAACATTTGACTAAGTCACGGCTGAAAATGTTTGTTGAATAATAGCAAATGCATAATTAAACTTTGTAAAAGTGTCGTTCATTCTGATAAAATCCTTAATTATATCTGAAAGTGGCTTCATAATTTGCATTTTTGCAAAATTATGGGGATACGACAGGTAAATATCTTGGATGAAGTGACAGTTGAGGCACTAAGATACATTCTTACATGCAAAAGAAAGCATCATTGGGCTTGGAGAGCTGACAGCTGGACAATCTGTCAAACTGGCCCAGGCATTTCTCTATCTGATATAGGCACATCTGAATGTGCAGGATTCAGAGTCACATCCAAGAAGAAAAAACGGTCAAATCTATTTATACCACTCACTTTCTGACTTCAAAAAAAGCTAGCGTTATAACGAGATGTGACTGTACTTCACAATGAGTCATATTCATCTATACTTAGCACAAATTGCCACTGTGTATTGGATCGTGTTGCTTGAAAGTGTTATACGACATAAATCAATTCTATAAGTATGCAAAACTATATAAACTGAGTTACACAGAGTTACCTAGCAAACATATTAATCCAAAGTGCCAGGGAGCTCACTTTAGCTCTTT
The DNA here is from genome assembly GCA_030141605.1 of Tubiluchus corallicola. Classification (NCBI taxonomy): domain Eukaryota; kingdom Metazoa; phylum Priapulida; class Priapulimorpha; order Priapulimorphida; family Tubiluchidae; genus Tubiluchus; species Tubiluchus corallicola. Next base: position 811,229 of record JAQGDQ010000008.1, on the reverse strand, counting down.
TCTAGAAAAAATGTACTACACAGTATCTTCTTTACAATTATGCAATGGAAAGTTCTAAGCCGCCGTACATACCTAAGGATGAGAGCAGTTTGTCTTATCATCTGTTTCACCATATTCTGTTCCGTTTTCTCGGCTTCCATGGCACTAATTGTTTGAATAAACTTCATGCATGCCTCTAGGTAGCTAGCGGCCCGCTGCGGTTTGTCTGTTATTGCATCAGCCGTGTGTTTGAGCTGCCGAGCTTCTTGCAAATACTCGGACACTGGCTTTACTCTACAACACCAGAAAAATGTTTTTATGGCGAATGAAAACAGAACAAAATAAAAAGCAAATGTCCCATGTGACAGCAAAACTCTGCCGTTTCGTCAAATGACAACAAAAAAAGTTTTTCATGTAGAGCATAAAATAATACGTCTTTTCAATTAAACAAAGCAAAATATTAAACGCGCAAACCGTTTCATAGAAGAGTTCACATTCTGGCCTCTTTTTAATCAAAGAAGCACAACTGAAGAAAGAAGAAAAACACAGAATAGGTCAACTTGAAGTAAATACTAACTTCATATATGCAGTTTCAAATTAATCGTTTTACTTCAAGTACAACCAGCCAAAAAGCATTTGCAAGTTCTACTAAAGTTCACCAGCTTTCAGTGTAGTTTGAGTAACTCACATAAATACATAAAATCTTTCTTAAAGAACAATGAAAAACTAACTCAATTTTTATTTTAATTAATAAATACCTTTCTTCCGGCAATTCGGCAAAACTTGGAGGAGGCGGCAGAGGCTGAGATGGTCTAATCGATGTACCACTAGGCGTCGTACCACCGTGATTCCAGAATAAATCCGGACGCATTTCAGAAGCAGGCGTATTCAAAGTGCCCGTAAATGAGGTATTGAGGGTAGAACTTCCATGATGAGTAGAAATTGGTTCAGTGTCGACTTCAAATGGCTTCACCTACAAATGCAAGTTCAAATTCAAATTCATTCAGCTAACAGAAGTCCCGGGTTCAAATCAAACAGGAACAAATTTAAAGTAATTTTTATTCTGTTAAGTAATTTCACTCATAATTTCACATTGTATGCAAATCTATCACTGTATAATTGCTACTGACAGTAAAATTTCATCATTAAAGGCATGCTTACTGTGTGCACTTACAACCAAAGTTAGGCAACAGTAAGCCTGGTTAGTGACTGGATTGGTGACTCCTGGAGCAACATTCATTTTAGCTGGCTTTGTCGATCATACTGTACACAGGCATTTATCTCAGTGAGTGAAGTAGTATGCACTATGTGCTCTAAATATGGCTGTTGGAACGATGTCTCATTTTAGAACATCATATTTGATAATGAGATGAGCCGCAACCGTCTACACTGAGTAGAATAAGTGCCAACAATGGAGTGCAGAAGCCAAATGTTACAAAAATGTTATATATTCATGCCACACACGTCTCCTAATCAAGCATTCACCCTTTATGAGCTGTGGATCAATATGCAGTTATAATAAGTCAGATTAATCATGGTACAAGATGAAGCTGCAAGGGCACAAAAATGGCAGAATGGCCGAAAAATTTATTAGCAAAAGATATGTAAATTATGGTGATTTATTGTGAACCTAATGTGCAGTAAATTCTAACAAGACTCGTATGAACATTAAAAATTCTACCGTAACTCAAGTCACTCACACTGTTTAGTGAAAAACAAATTATGTGAAGAAATCGTTCTAGATGGGGTAATATGATGCTGAGAATTGGGAGTGTTTTAACGAATTAAACATCAGTGATAGAGTTGTAAAAAAATAGTGACTATATCTAGATGATAACTTAAAATATCAAGCCTAACTTACTGCACTCAGTCAACAGTACATCACTCCACTAACATCAGTGTACAGGGGGGAAATGTTACGTGTGGAAAATTATGGATACACTTTTTCAACTAAAGAATTGCGTTTTCTGATACTGTTGACTGTCTCCTTTGCGCCATGACAAATTTTTATACATTTGCATATTAAAGGAAAACGAAGGACTTGTCCACAAATAAGTTATTTTACTTTTTTTATCAAGGCTTTTTTGTCTGTAAATCTCAGCAGGGACAGGTTTATCACTCTTTCAAAAATTAGCATTTGCTTATTCATTTCGTTTCTTAATTTTTTTGCTTCTTTAGTGCATGACTGCCTCTTGTGCTTTTGTAAATATACAAAATGTCATAAACGCACCTGTTTACTGTTTTGCAAGCCAAGTATTACAATAAAAACTTAATTTGTAACTTTACTAAAAGAAACACACAAAAAACATTTATTTGGCAAAGAAAAAGCTGCAGTTTTTCTTATTTAAAGGAAAATCGGACCTAATCTTAAACTATAACTCAAAACAATCTACTCTATGAAATATCGAAATCGTCTTGCATAAAAAACCGCTGCTTTGCCTCTCAGTGCAACAGGTATTCAGTTATGACATAGTACACATGCAGAACCACAGCAGTAAACTTGAAATTTGAATTTTAAACTTAAAATATGCCAAGTTTTGTATATCGCAATCAAATGTTGTACAATAGCATTGTACTTCAATCTTCGCTTTTGCAAACACGTGCAACACGCTCATTAAATCTTTGTGCTGTTTAAATTATGTTCGGTTGTGATGTCATCACTAGTTGGGCTCGCCTGCTGTTAACCTATTAATAAATTATCAGAAGCACTTTGGCATTATTATAGGTGCTGAATAGTATAGTTTTTACCGTACTGCAAAATGAGATAAATGTGAAAAATCATTCCATCCCGTTTTACCGTAAGCATTAACACCATTAACAGCGATTGAATGTTTAGACTCTTATTAAGCTTAATTGTTGGAATCTTTTGCAAAACCAAGAAATTACTTTACATGTGGAGACAGTAACTATTTTTATTCACACAAAAAATGATCATTGATTGTCTGGCAAACAAGGCACTTTGTCAAGCATTGACGTTGTATGACCAACTCTCATTAATACCTGTATACCAAGAAATCTACACTTAACAAAACTTGTAAGAAACACTCTCCTGGAGAGGGAGAATTTGCAGACAATTGCTGGACTTTCTGTTAACTTGCTAAAAAGGCAAATATGGCACATAAGACCAGACAAGTGCACCTCTAATCTAAAGTACCTTGAAAAAGTAAGTATTGTGCGTAGTCAATAATAGAATAGACAAATACCTGAGCTGTGGGCTTTTGCTCTTTTTCTAACTTGCGTCGCTTGCAGTCTCCATCTCGATCTAAGCTACTACACCGGCTGGAGTTGCTACTACCACTCAGCTGCCGAACACGTGACTTGCCGATGACTTGTGCCACAAACGACTCCGAATGTTTACCTTCGACCGAGTGAATGGCACTCTCAAGCTCACTAGAAGGTATTAGATGTTTAGCCCACTAAACATGAGCAATTACATATAAACTCTCTAAAACATATCGACAATGAAACAAACAATGACAATGTGAAAATTCAGGAAGATTTTACGATAGCAAAATTTTAACAAGATATATGGTGACGATAATGACTCTCTTGAAGCTTACTTCATAAAAAACACAAAATAATTATGTACACTTTGAGAAAACACTAAGAAAAATGACAACAAAATTGTAGACTGGTTGTGAAAAACATGAAGCCAATTAAGCAATAACACATTAAGTAATAACATGAATACCTGTGAATGTGTTGTATGTCTCCGCTGGGAACTTCAGATTTCATTTCTGGCTCTTTCTTGTCAGTGTCCTTATTAACCGACTTCGTTTTCATGTTCTTGCCATTTTCGGAACCTTTTTTCTTTTTAGATGTTTTTCCTTTTGGCAGCGACTGCGTTGAGGGGTGATTAATCCGCTCGAAAATGTTATTCATTGCATCGAGTGATACAGATTTCGCTGCTTCAGTGATTTTGAAATCGTCACTTTCTAGCACGACAGCAGCAGAGTCGGAGGATTTAACCTTTGCTTGAACTTTCTGAGGCACTCTGAATAAAGCCGACAATTTGAGTTTGACGACTACATGAGCAGCACCATTTTCATCATATGTCACCGGTTGTTCTACTGGAATACAAGACTCTTTTGATGGAGCATTAGAAAATGTGGTTTCATCATGATTTGGAATGGGTGAGAGCAACGGCGGTGGAAATTCCTGACCGAGTTTGTAGTCTAGCGACACTTCATCTTTAGTTTGGCTGTGGATGCGTTTAGAAGACTTGGAATGCACAACATCAACATTGCTGACTGCTGTTTTAATATGTTGCTGTTCTTTATAGTCTCTAGCATTAACATGAGAAACAGCTGAAGATTTTTGAGTGGTTGATTTTTCCTCTTTTGATGAGTGTGCTTTTTCGCTCACAGTTTTGCTTTTAGACTTTGATTTCTGTTGGTTGTCGCTTGTCCTATGTGGTGATTTGCTGCTTTTCTTCAAAGCCGAGTTAGTCACTGCTTCATTTTGCAAATTTTTATGAGCTGCAGACTCATGCTTTGGTTCTGGTTTAGGTGACTTGTAGGTTTTCTGAGGTGGGACACTAGATTTGGACTGAGTGTTTATTTTTGGCGAAGTAAACGGAGAGGTAAGATCGGAAGCCAGTGGAACAGGTGAGGGTGGCCTTTTCGATAGTGATCCAACTTGTCTATGAGACATATCAACTCTTGAAGAATTTTGTAAAGCTGAAGTGAAAGAGCCGCCTTCGTCAGATGAATCAGAATCTGACAGAACAATCTTCGGTTTTTTACCTCTGGTCTGTTTCTCTTTATAGACTGATGGCTTTCTTCTGGGTTTTGAAGCCTTTGACTTTGATTTATCAATAATATCGTCTGGCAAGTCGTCTGAATTTTGATTTTTACTCTTCACTGTCTTTGCTGGCTTAGGAGGTTTAGCACTTTCTACTTTCAACGCTGGCTCTTTGACACTTTCTTCATTAATACTCTTACGGTTTTCCACAGAACTTACAGGAGGACGTCTTTTCCCCTTGCCTTTCCCCATGTTGGCAAAAACATGCTTCAGCACTTGAGTTTTATCGCTTTTCTCCTCGCTTTTGCTGAAGCTCTTTTGCTTTGCCCCTTGCTTCTCTGTCGTCTTGTCACATTTGTCATCATCACTGTCACTACTACTAGTCGACAGCATAATATCTTTGGTGAAACTGCTATTTCTACGTCGTCTGTCCCCCGCCGTTTTGTTGGCACGGCTTCGTGATGGAACTATGACCTCTTCGTCTTCGCTGCTTTTCTCTATGGGTAGCTCGCAAGATGAAAGACTTTTCGGCTGCTCAGTAATGTCGGTCGGACATGAAGGAGGTGACACAGAACGAGGTTGACTATTGCGTGGCAAAAAGTTTGCAAGACTCCACGACTTTGACTTGTCATCCTAAAAAGAAATATGACAGTCCTTAAAAATCAAGGAAATTTTCAAGACTCTGAAGGTCATCAAGCAAAATAAGTATTTTTGATACATACACGTTCATATCCTCATTATTTTTTCCCTTTTTTGGCCCGGCAAAAATTGTATTACATAATTTTACGTACTTGAAATTCTTGACCGAATACAAACTCAAAACTTTTAATGACTCATTAGCAACAATTTTGCTGCAAGTTTTTAAAAAGTATAACTTTACATCTTTATAGCTTCCAGTACAAATAGCTGCAATAAACAAAACAAAAATCAATAAATGTGACGTTTTGAAATGTTAACTAACCTGTTTTTCTTCGACCGGTGATGATGGCACAGGTACTGGAGATCTAACTGGACTTTCACTCTCACTCTCTGAACTACTAGAGTTATCATCATCCGAACTCTCACTAGTCTGCTCGGAACTCTTGACTGGTTCACAGCTACGATGGAAAATAAACAACAGGCATGAAAGATATTTGCTGAGGGCTATTATCAAAAACAGCAATTTTTTCTGTCAATCAAAGCAAGTTAGAACGCGCAAAAGTATTAAAAAAGATGGTCAAAGATGTTATTTTCTAGTCTTTCAAAATGAAAGCAGAGTATCAGTACATCCTGGATTACAGCATTATTTATACGTAAAGGCTTAGCAAAATTCAATCTTGATCTAAGATCCAAGAATTCAGTACAAATCGAAGAATTTCAGGACCCTGTTGAAGCTGAAGACAGGGAAGCTGCTGAAAAGGCCTCCCTCTCTTCATAACGTCAAGAATGACTATGTAGCTCTACAGCATGGTATGTGGCAGAGCCGGCCATAAATACATTTTGTTGCATTTTAGCCCACTTGCAGAATAAATTTTATAAATGCTAACTTTTTTGGACATTTGTGTTTAGGTTTTTAATTATTATGACTACCTTACATAACATATAAATGGAAATAATCTTTAAAAGTTTTTATATGATTTGTGTTCTCAGTGAATTATCATTTGAGACCAAATACAAAGGTAATGTAATTGGTGAAGTGGAGGTCCTAAACTATATAAGGCCCTTGTTGCGGTGAATGTATTTAACATGAGTATACTAAGATGTGACACTGGTATAAGTTAATTTCCCTTCTCTGCAATAATTTTAGTTGTCAATTTATAAGACTTTACTACATCAGTTGAGAATATATCACAAAACAATTTTCGTTATGCAAAAACTGGAAAAAACTGGCAGGGAATACCTGTTTGTTGTGCCACAGTAAATCAGGGTCAGTGGATTAAACTGACTTAGTTATATTTGAGCAAGTCTCGACATTTCTAAATTACAAAACAGTGACCTGCGGCAATGCAAGCCTACTCATATTAAAATTTTGCCTTAGTTGCCTGATCTTGAGAACACTGTCTGAGATGCCGATGTAAGACGGGTAATTTTGCTAGTAGAAACAAGGCAACATCAGTCGATTTCCCAAATGGACGAAGCCCTTCCCTAACGCCAGACTTTCTCATTTTTCCATTAGAGTGTGCTATGCGGCAATAACACAGTAACTCGTTTTCACGAAGCCCATTGATGCACATACACTGCAATTAAAGGCTTCTCTGGTAAATGTACGCTTCCATTATTGATGTATCACAGATTCGTTGACGAAGCCAGTCAGTTTGTGTCAGCAAAAATGGCAGGAACGTTTGCAAGATTGCACAGAATGTAATTAAATAACGCAGGAAAGCATAACAGCAACAAAACGAGAGTAAGTCGTGCATACGCGTTTCACAAACTGTCCACGCCACTTGCAAAAGAAAACCGATACTCGACAATTTCAATGTCATATTTAATTTAGAAAAAAGTAATTAATTATTAAATGCCATTAAATAATTTGGAACATTAGATTTGCCCTTGAACAAGTACAAAGAACATTAGTAGCTATATAATGGCACTTGTCTTTCTATTCTGAATTTTAAAAATTTGCTTCATCACGTAATTCTATAGCTACGAACTTTGCTCTTTTCAGTGAGCAAATACATTTATGATCTACACCGTCGAACTTACACCAACTGTTTATTTCCAGTTACATTTCAATAGCAAACTGTTGACTATTTTAAAGTTCACAGGTTAAATATTGTTACTCAGAGGATGTACAAATACAAAAATATAATACAATTGGGTAGCAAAAACATAAAAAGGTTAACCAAAGCCAAGTCTTAACTAATGTTTGGAACTAACTTAAACCAACCCACCACAAAAGCTATGTCTAGCACATTGTTTGAATTAGGCAATTTATTCATGTACAATCTAATCTTAACCCTAAGTATGTATTTCATTAATTTTGATTAGATAGTTATTAATACACCCTACGGATGTTCTCAACTTTTTATTAACTGCATCTGAACAATTCTTTCCTATTTTGATAAATGCTGTAGCAGATAACAAAGCTCATGTAAAATAAATTTTGCATTTGGTTTGTAGTAAAAGTTTTTTATTGAATTTTCTATAATTTCATTATAGAATGTGCAAAAGTGATTTCCTGCTATTTGTATTAAGCCTTACAGTCTTGCCAAACGATGAAGTAGCAGCCACATATTAAAATATTAAATGTCGTCCTTTCAAAAAAGCTTAAACGATTACATACAATATCATACGATGACAAAAACCATTTGTCAAAGCTAATACAATCTGCATTACGGTGCAGCGACATTCGGTGATAATTTGTTTTCAGCTACGACTATGATCAATAACCAGTTGGTTACAGTGATTGAATTAGTCATAGACAGGAGCTATTTTCCACGTCAAATCATAAAACACTCGTTCATGGTCTTTTTACAAGTCACAGAGGAAAATTACATCAATTCCTCAAATGAATTATGAAATGATTTTATGGACATAATAAAATGTCACTGCATAAGAAGCATCGGAATGTACAAATTACTTTGATTAATAATCACCCAGAAAAAATAAAAAATTGATTATTGCAAAAAGTAAGCAGTCAAAAAGTAAGTATCTAATTAAAGTTCTGGAACTGCTGGAAGTTACTGAGAAATTATTCTAATACATTTCCAAATGGGTGTTTCTGAAATCTTTACTCACAAACTTTCTTGAGTGCTCACTTAATTCACTGTGTGTTTTAAAAGATCAAAATAAATATAGAGCTGGCCACCAGGAATGGAAAGCAGCAGTCGAAGAATGATCAAAATAAAAGCACCACCATGTAACAAAAACAATATTTTTAATTGAAGATTGCAATGAATGTTTTGATACCTACAACCCACCTTCAGTCATCCTTGAACAAAACTTTTGTAATGTAAAGCACACTTGAAAAAACTATGATAAAATTTTGCTGGCACAGTTATTATTTTATCACACTTTTTCTTTCAAACTGCATTCATATCAGTAAATTTTCATTCAAAGCTCACTGATAATGGGTGCTGAGTCCACTCGAAACAGTTCACAAAGGTCTATAAAAACACATTGTTTTCCAGTACACCATTGGCACTTCACTGCTTTAAATGAAGCAAACAACTAGTTGCAATTGTAATTACACTTCACAAAACAATTGATAATTTAAATGTCTTTAACATTATTTTTACAGCAGCTACAAATTAGCCAAGCAAGTACACTTTTTTCTTTAGAGTAAGAATAATATAATCGAGCATGTTGGGTTATCTAACAAATAATTTGGCAAAAATTTTGTCTTCAAATAGCAGCATTTACATTTCATATGCATTTTCATGACATTAGCACATGTGGGTACTAATTTTACATGAGTTTGATACATGTAAAACTCTACCTCAGAAAGCCCTTCCTCTTTGTTTACATTAAACAAACACATAAGGATTATCAATGTGATCAACATGTTGTGTGCATTTAATAACTTAAAAATCATAACCACACATAATCAGGACAAATGAAAATGCAAATAAAAATGCTTCAGCAACTATTCTTATGTAAAGTGCTAAAGATTCCAGGCACACATACAATGCCAAAAACAGTCATGTGCATTGGATGAGTAGATTAAGGAGTGATCTTTGCAAGACTGCCGATGAGTCATGTAGTGCCGCATTAAAAATTTTAACTTAAAAATAAATAGGCCACATGACGCAATGCATTCTGGTAATTAAATGCTCATTACATCAATCATCTTGCAAAGATCAGTTTCCAATTAAATTAGACATTGCCAGGTTTCCAGCCATTATACTTAGTAGTGCTTTCTTCTTGTTCACATATTATTTGAATGCAGAAAACATGTTGACATTTCTGTGTGACTATATACTTCGTCTGTTTTATTAATATCTCTATATATTAATTTCGACGGTATGGGGCTTATATATATATAAGATTCCATGCTATAGCTCCGACGACGGCACCATTCACGGCGATCAATATGTCAAACGACGAAAATTCTTGATCTAGTGTCATTTCACTGATGGTTTATTTTTTGAATAACCAGCCCACCGTGAGGAAAGGGGGGAGCGAAAAACCTCCAAAAATGGCCCTTTTCACCTGTTTTTTGCAAAACTTATACCTCTTGTTTCTGGAGAATGGGAATGTGCCAGGCACGGTGCCAGTTATGGTTAGATAGCCTATTCATTGGTGGGTATATTAGGCATATTTAGAATTTGCGAGAGGACCACGGCGTCTCGCAATGAGCCTATCTCCCCATTTTCTTCGAAATTTTGACCAAATGCCCTCTATAAAAAACATTCTAGCTTCTGGTGGGACTCTTGGAAGGAGATATATAGCTCTTTGGAAAGAGGAGGAATGGGGCTACACGACGATGTGGGTCACATTTTAGGATGTCTCCACCAAAAGGAGCTGCAACGAGTTGATTGGAGATTCCATTTTGGGCGCTTCTCGCTTAGAAAACTGCTGATGCAAAACCATTGTTCTGACGTCAACCTTTGTACCCTGCCTATAATTTTGCTTCAGTAAAAGCTGCTGCTGGGTGTTATAATAGTACTTTATTATGATCAAAAGGAGCAGTTTGCAAACACTATGTAGAATGTGCCTGCATTATTAATCATTGGTGGATGGGTCTAATAGCATTTATCATAACATGCAATTTCAACTTGGTGCAAAATGTTTTGCATGGTTTCGCTATGCTGCTGTGTTGTTGGTGTTGATGTTGTAGGTGTCTTCTTCGTTGTCACCATCATCACCAATGTCATCATTATAATCACCATGTGATGTGGTGGGTTTGGTGTTGTGTGGTATGGCGTGATTGGTATGGCAGTGGGCATGGTTGGTGGGAGTGGCGTGGGTGGATGGTGTGGTGTGTGGGTGTTGTGGTGTGATGTGGTGAGGGTTGTGTGCTGTGCGTGGTGAGGCAAGTGTGGTGTAGGAGGTGTCATGTGGGTAATGTGGTCGGGTGGTATGGGTTTTATATTCATTTGTGAGCAAAATTCTTTTTACGGGGTTAGGCTAGTTTAAAAATAATTCCAAATTTAAAAGTAAAAATATTAACTGTTTTGCTTGAAAAATTTAATAAAAAGGTAAAAAGAGAAGAAAGGGTTGGTTTGTAGAAAGTCTCGTGCAAGAAATTCATAGATGCTAAAAGCAGGAAATCTTCTAGAAGACAGTTAATGTGAAATGAATTATTACCTATCCTTTCCAGGCAAGGCTTGCATATCTCGAGAAGATGACGGTAATTCATTCTCGCTCAGGTCACTAATTGCCAGGTCGTCAGCCAGCGAACTGAAAGTAATCCATTAATGTAAACGATAATTAATTCGCCATCCGTGATAACCAGCTAACAACACACTGCCTGCGTTTCAGCTTCAATTTATGAATAATTTTGAGTGACCGTTCTGGACATGTTCATGTTATAAACATTAAACCCAGAATAAGGGCATTAAGGAAGGATCTGTCCTGGGGTCTCCTTAGCTCAATATAAAATACATGTAATGTCAAAATGTAAAGTTTGTTAATTTAATATGTACTATCAAGAAAAAAGAATTTGTTGTTAATAATCAAAACATAATTATAATGCCAACCTTACAACAAAAAATAACTGTAGTGGAGTGATAAGCATTTTTTTGCTTACCAATGAGATAACGATAAGTTGATGAAGTTAATTTACTAGAATGATAATAACTTTCTTAATATTGTTTCCGAGGTCAGTAAAATATCATTATTATTGTTATTCATTTTATGTACTGAAATAACGACAATGGCTTTCATTAGCCAATCACCCGCACGTACCCATAAAGTTGTTCACTAGCACTAGTTTTCTTTAGTATTTAAATTCTTGCATTGCACAACTTTTTTTAATATAGTAGCTTAAATGTCACTTAGCACATCCATCAGGTGTAAGTTAATCAACACCTGCTTTGCTGCTGTTTGTCAACTTTCCATCAAAAATGGATGAGCAAGCAATGAGTTAACACATGACAACATAATTCAATAAACGAATAAGATCGTTTTCAATTCTGTGCCTGTAACAAAATCTTGCCTCTAAACAGAATACGCCACTGACTGCCAAGAAATATTGTGCCCAAAGATATTGCTACTAATAAAGCTGTTATACATAAAAATCTTATTAAAAAGTTATAAACAAAGAAACTTACGAAGAAGCCACAACAGTTTCGTGCTCATCTTTTATCTTAGCCCCGAGAGGGGATGCATTTAAAATGATTTTCCCTAAAACAAAAAAGAAATCTTCATTAATCATCGTTTTCAGCGAACTGTTTGACTTTTAGCAATTGCTAATGTTCACCCACTCCACCTTTCCTGATATGTACACTAATATGATTATGTGGGTAAGTGAAGATGATTATTTAAATAACACAGGAAAAAGACAGATAATTTTTACATGTAATTTAAATTTTCCTAATGGATGACGTTGAATCCAGTTTCAATTTGTGGTAATGTGAACTGTGAATACCAAACACGTTATGGCTTCAGCTTGTAATAGCAGAATTCATGAATCATGACTCTCTCAGCTGCGAATCCTAGCATTAGTCAATAAAAATAAGTTTGTTTAATGTCAAAAGATGGCACACATCACAAAGCTTTTAAATGGAAAACGGAATTTGGATTTCATCAAACTCTCTCAGTACTGGGAAGAACTGGCAAAAAACAACAATTATCGCTAAAGACATTACCCTAATCAATCCTGTAGAAATTAGTTAAAATGCCTGATTACTTCATACTATAAACACAAAATAAAATTTACATTCTAATAAACCTATAATCAGCAAAACCTTACTTTTCTATATTTTATTATCATAGGAAAAGTACGAGCAGACTCATGTAACGTGCTTCTGCAGTGTGTCGAAACTTACGAGAATTTTCTTACAACAAAAGGGCTGCATAAAATCTTGATAACTAGCATAGAAATTACATCACTAAGTCAGCTCGAAATTACAAAATGCTCAAGATTCTATCCTGCGACGTACTGCTGCAAGAATTAGAAATATTCCTGTTTGTTGTTTATTTGATACCGGAAATTACGGTTAATTAATTAACTTCCAAAAGAACAAATTTAAGTTATTTGTCGACTGCGCAAATAGATTCCAGAAAACTAAAAGAAAAAACGTCCCCCTAAACAAAAAGTATACAGCGCCCAGAAGTTCAGTCTGCGTTTAAGATGGCGTCTGGTTTATGTACTCGTCATAATAATGCACCATCTAAATCAAACTATTTGTCTCTGTAAATAAACTTTAGGCAGTCTTTGATGGCTATCAAATAAACAACAAGCAGGAATACTTCTAATTCTTGCAGAAGTACGTCACAGGGTAGAATCTTCAGCATTAGAAGTGGCTCACTGACTTATGGAATTCACTTGTTAACTAAGGTTTGACTGAAAAGAAATTAAACTTGCCAATCTAAAGCTTCTCTGTCTAAATAAGTTACCATCTTCAATCTACTGATGGGTGTTATTAGTTGCAATGCATTTTCAAGTTTTCGTGTTGCTACAGTAAATTGTATGAAACACTTTTGTAAAATCGTTTATTTCTTGGAAAATGCCTTTTCGTGGTTTAACAAATTTTTAGTTTTATATCAACTGGATATTTTGTATTATCTTGTCATTATTACAAAATAATGTCAGTGCCCAAGTTCTGTTTTAACTGTTATAATTAAATTCATGATGTTAGCTAGTGATGACTACACAAATGCCATAACAAAACAAAGAAATATTTGTTTATGTAACTACGAACCAAAAGCCCCACATAGCTAATTGAGATTATGTTGCACTTTGAAGATTTCACATAGTGCTTCTTGCTCTTTGAACGTGAAAAGCAACACAAGAAAAAAGTAATTAAAGGTGAACTATTCTTTAATAAAAAATTTCACCTGAAGAAACGAAAAGACAAGCGTGTTTCACTGTGACCATTTTCAAGTTAAATGACTAAAAATGGACAAAAGATCATTATAAAGGGGAAAAGGCTTTTTATTACTTTTGAGTTACTTTTTAGTGAAGTTTTTTGCATTTTTATTCTATTCCTTTTCTCAAGAAGACAATCTACAGTGGTGGACTAAAATGCTGTGTCTTTCTATTTCCTATTAGGAGTAATTGCTTCGATTTCGCTCACTAAGAATTACTTTTGCGTGGATTGCTTCCGTTTACAAAATTGAAAATTAGTATGATCATTATCATAAGCATCACATTAAAACAATTGGAAATCCCAATGCACAATATTCATTGTATTATTAGTCCTGTCAACGGATAGTTAAAATGCGTGATCTCGTGAAACTGAAATCAGAAAAACGTCGTCGGTATTAGGAAATTTTCTTGAGAATAAAGAAATGCTATAAAATGTTTCTACATTTACTGGAAGCTGTACCGGAATTATGCTCTAGCAACTATCAGGTGATAAATGCAAATCAGCCGGCAGTTGTAACATTTCATCGTTAGCCAAGATGAATTTTATCAATTTTACAAGAGCTGCAACTGTCTACCTGTATACCAAGTTTTATTCATTTTCTTGGGAAAACTATTCATACAGAAGTGGACTAAGTATTTGGTAGAAACAAGAAATAAGAATGATGCACTAAAAATTCCCCTGCAAAGACAATATTCCATACATCACGCGTGCGTGTGTGCATAAGGTAATGTACGATGTTTTCTTACTACTAGTCTGTCAATGGCTCTAGTCAAATAACTAGATGCACGGCAAAAGTGGATACTGCCTTATTTAGTAGGACACGAATGGCTCGTAAGATTCATACCCGAAGCACCCTATACAAGTGTAAGAAGTCCTACCCCATGATGTAATACATTTTAGCTGATCAAAACATCAGCAAACTGGATCAAGTAAGTAAGAAAGTTTATCACCATTTTTATACATGTAATAGCAAAATGCATAATTAAGTGATTTATAATTCTGTACAACAACATTACAAATTCTGTTCAATAATATTACAAAGTGCAAAAGTGACTATTGATTTTTGTGAAAGGGTGGCGAATTGTTACTAATATCGTACATATTAATTTCGCTGGTAAGTTATATATATATATATATATATATATATAAGGTTCGAGGCTACAGCTTCGACGGTGGCACCATTTGCGGCGATTTATATATCAAACGAAAGGTCTCCATCTAGTGTCGTGCCATTAGGGTTTATTTTTCGAATCGGGCCCATCGGGAGGAACAGGGGGCGAAAAACCTCCAAAAATGGTAAATTTTCGGTCGATTTTTGCAAAACGTATACCTCTTATTTCTGAAGAACGAGAATCGACCGGTGTTGGTGTTGGCTATGGATTAGATAACCCGTTCAGCGGTGGGTGTAGAATTCACGGGAGGGCCACTGCATCTTCCCGGACCCAACCACGCAAATTTTGCAAAAAACTGCTTAACCACCCTCTAGAAAAACTCAATTTGTGAAACTGTTTGGGCATGTTGGGAAAAAATAAGCACACTCACAGAAAGAGGACGAAACGGTCTACAAAATGCCGAAGGTTTCATTAGGAGAAATGTCCAGTAGACGAAACGGGAAGGGTGTATTTCAAGGTTCTTTTTCAACCCCCCTAAGCTGCACGCTATTTGGAATATCCATTGTCTTTGAGTTTGATCAATTTCGCGGCTGTTTCAGGCATTGTTGTCAACCGCCGTTCTACTGTGTTGTAGATTTTACATGTAAGTAAATTGTGTTAGCCTATTATCATCTGAGAAGCAGCAAACAAAACTATGTAGAATGCCCATGCATTATTGATCATTGGCAGGGAGACTAAGAGCATTTATTATAGCACACAGTTTCGACATTGTGCAAAATGTTCTGAATGGTTTTGCTGTGATACTATACTGTTGGTGCTGGTGCTGTAGGTGTCATCATCGCCATCAACATCATGATCACCGCGTGATGTGGTGGGTGTTGTGTGGTGTGGTGGTGGGTGGTTGTGTGGTGTGGTTTGGTGGGTGTGGTGTTGAGTGGGTGGTGTCGTGTTGTGATATGGTGTACGTGGTGTTGCAGTATGATATGGGCGATATGGTATGGTGTATTTTGAGTGGTGTGGCAGGTTGGTGTGGTGTGGGTTGTTGTTGTGAGTTTATGCGCAAAATTCTTTTGCGGGGTTTGGCTAGTAATTAATTAATGCAAATCAACTGAATTTTTCTAACAACTGATGTCACAATGTCTATTCTCAAATTCTAGTACTTTCTGTAACACGAAAGCGAAACGTGTAAAACGAATGTTTCTCGAAATTAATTAAATTTATCGCAAAAGTTTCCCAGCTGCAGGGGGTCGATGCATGTCTGAAATGTGAATGCTAATTAAGCATCACAGTGTAGAAAGTTTACGCAACGGACTAATCTTTCATGAAGTGGCTTGTTCAAATATTCAGTTTTCTGATTAAATCCATAACAACAAGTGGAAAATAAAATATTTATTCGATGTGTATTTCTATTTTTCGATCAATATCAGAACCGTTACTGCCGCAAAAAACAAGATGCTTAATATAATGATAACAAAATCATCACGAAAAACTCTCTTTCTCTCTCTGTAGCTCGAGGGATGAATAAAATCAGAAAATATAGAGAAGTGCATAAATGTAAAGTTTGCCATGGGATGAACCATAAAAGTGAAACATGCTTTCCGAGCATTTACATATATGAAGCTTAAATAAATACAAAGACACAGTGAGGATTTTTAAAGAAAAATCAAGAAATCTGATAAAACATTTTGTGTTTGGTTCAAATTTGAGATTCTAGCCATCATTACTTCAACTAAGAATATAACTCAGACGGCAAACTATTTGGTGGGTGCATAAACTATCAGAAATGAAATTCAAATCAAATAGCACTTTTGGTTTTCAAACTTGCATCGAATTGGTTTCAGTAGTTGTTAAAAAATTGTGCACAGAGATCACAGCTAAAGTGTACTGATTGCATGATGTTTCAAATGTTTTAATGACAAAGAAATGTAATCGAACTGTTGAATTCTTCATAACCCTCAATTCGATTGGAATGAAATTAAAAACACCCCTTCAATTCTAATCTAAATACCAAATGCTCACTTGTGCACATCATGTATGAAAAACAAAGTCGTTACAATTTCAATGTTAAAACAAAATTAGCAGAATTAATATTTAAGACTGAATTTCAAAACTTCAGAATTGGACTCAAATTTGAGACCTGTTTTTTCAAGACATTCATGATGTACAAGGGTCAAGAGTGCACAAAAACTGAAATAAAAAAGTGAAAACAATAAAACAATTTTAATTATTCTGCTGATGCTTTATTCGGTGCCTAATATTACTGGTAGTCTAAGACCATCTCCTTAAATGAGTGGAAGAAAGGACAAATGATGAATCTTGTGTCTATCTGTGAAAAAATAGAGCTCTAAAAGACATAGTACAAAAGCACAGTGGCAGGCATAATCACAGACTACTGTGTAAATACACTATCCTGGTATAACATGTGTAATCTGAGCTGTGACAGAACTTATTTTTTTTAAACAGACGTGCAGGGGTTTCTTTACACAGTTTCTTAAAGCAGGAATTTCAGGGAACATTTCAGTCACAACAGCACACCTAGTTAGGAAATCTGTTACCTCCAGAGAAAAGCGAATCTTGAAAGCATTTGGTACAATTAGGCGGTAAAGTTTAAGTTTGTTGACACCCAATGTTGTGGCAGTAAAAAAGGTGCTGTGGCAAAGAAACACTTGCCAAGTTACATCTCTTTAATCTGACATGACAGCTGGTCTGATCTGATCTGATCTAATCTAGCCCAAATCTAATCTAACCCACATGTCAGGAGTGCAAAATTCTGTTTTTTGTTTCAAGAAGCTGGTCAGTTCAACATGACTTGCACAGCACACTACATCTTTTGCAAACTGTGGTTCAACCAAGTGGTAGTTTGAAAAACATAGTTGAAAATATCTCGATTAGCATTTCTTTTCTTCCAATACATTACAATGTGTTTCCAAGATCAGCAGAATCTCTAATGAATTAGCATCACCTTTGCTGAAAACCCTCAAATTACCCAAATTACCAAAAATTTCGTATGGCCTAGTCTTAAATTTGAACTATGGAAAAACGGCCAATCTATTCGCCATTCAAAAATAGGTTTGAAAACAAATATTATAGTATACATTTTACCATTATTATGCTAACATAATTTAAATGAGTTTTTACCAAATTCAATTCGAAACACAAACTTTGAAATCTTAATGCATGACAACCGAAAGTACACAATCCTATTACAGAATAACTGATAAAATTTTAATAAAATGTTCATTTGGCTGAATCAGTAAAGAGACATAAAAATACCACTCGTTAAGTTATATATATCTTACCAATGAGAATGCAACAAAAAGGCTGCCAACTGCAGCAGTATCGTAACTGAATGTGTCTTACAGAAAAAAGTGCAAGAAAAAATTACCTTTAGATAGCAAAGGAAACCACATAATCGTCTGTAATGATTTTCAGCCATAAAAGAACAGTAATACTTTACTTGTGATTTTTAAGGACTTCATTACACACAACTCATGCCGAAAAACAGAAAGCCAAAAATCCCGTTCAGTGATCGATCAATATAATTCACATGATTATAAACCTCACTTTGACATTCATCCAAGAAGGTTATGAACGCTCAAATCAATTCTTCAAGTCATCTTCAAGTATGTAGATTATATCAAGTCGGTTCTTTAAATCATCTTATGTACGCGGATTCTAGCTGGCTTATCCTTTAAATCATTTTACATGTGCGGAAGACACAAGGTAAACACGTCCTTGAGATCAAACACTAACATTTTATTTCTCTTGCTCTGTCCAACATCCATCTGTTGCAGCTATTATGATATTGCTTCAGCAGCATATCATCAGTTTAATGAAGCAGTGCAAATCTGGAGGCGTCTGTATATCCAGTAACATATAACTTAGCGGCAACGTCGATAATAAGGCGCTTGTAAAGCGAGATGAAATGGCTGTGTTTTTCAATTAATTTCAGTAGACGAAGCCCACGCTGGGGCCTCAGCGACAAGCACATGTGCGGCATATTTCAGTTCACAAGCTTAACTGACTGAAGCGTCAGTGAAGCCCACCACCACTATACTGCTGCTGCTGCATTGATCAAAAACTCACACACACAAACCCATGTTTACCATAACCATGTAGTAATTATCACCCGTTTTCCTGGCGCTATATTCCTCTCAGCTCGGCCAGATTATAAATAACTATAAGCCAGGACGATGTCAGAAAAGAGGCATCTAAGCACAGAGGCTTGAAATGAGAATTCCAGTGCTACAGGTAGCTTCATATAAGTCTGTCTGGTACACCAAATGTTAGTCCACAAAAAAATTTAGTTTGCACTTATAACCTGAACTGTGCTGACAAGAAAATGACTTATGGTGTTTTCTTGTAGTACTTGGTTCAGAGAATAACGTATCAAAAGTAGGCTGAAACTGGAACATCACAAAAGGTCTAACAATGGCGTTAAAAAAGATAGCTTAAGAATGAGCAAAAAATTGCTCATTTTGACTTAAAAATATGAGACTTTGCAAAGAGCTCGAACCCATTAAGAAGACTCATTTTGGTTTTGAAGTCAACTGAAAGTCATCCAATATGTCTGAGTTTTCAAGATGGCCCTTATAAGCTAGCAATAGCCATCTTAGAAACTACGACCATTTTTTGGGTGACTTTTCATTGACTCCATAGCCAAATTAATCACCTTAATGGATTCTAGCATTGTGCAAAGTTTTATGCCTTTAGGTTAATATGAGCGATTTTTCACTATTCTGGTAGGTCAAATACCCGTTCATTTTGGTCAAATGGCAGCCATCTTTTTGACGTCATAACTAGAACCTCGTGATACTCGAATTTCCACCTATTTTGGGGGTAGACTCATTACTCAAAAAAGTTTTTGCCAGAAAAATTGACTTCACAGAAAAGATAATTGCCATTTCCCGGAAATTTGTTTTCCAAAACAGTCATTTCATAGAAAATAAAATTCACAGAAAATGTAAAAAAATCTTTTTAGATAATACCCAATAAAAAGTAGATTATTTTAACCAAAGTTAAGACTGACGACTGATTTGTTTGGAGACCGCTAAATAATTTCTCTTTTGGGCAGTTACTTTTGCTGTGATCCCAATTATTTCTTGGTGCTTAGAGAAGATGTACATGCAATGTGACTGTGACATCTCTGCAAGTTCAGTAATTCATCTCAGAGGATCATCTCGATAACGAACTAGGTTATGGTCATGCCACAAAAGAACCTGTAAAAAATCTTCCGAATGAGCATAATTTATTGGGCAAATCTTGACCCCTCAAGATATCAGCAAATCTGTGCGGCTCGCAAAGCCTTGGTGTTTTCATTTTTATAATTATCATTCATTAAACTTTTATATATTTATAATTATTATTTATTATTTATCAGTTGAAGTTGAAGTGATAATATGCAGCAAATGATACAATGCAAATTACTTTCAGAAAGCAATCTCATAAAAAACCTGAAATTGTAGCAACAAAGTGTCAAAACAAAATGTTTTTCTAAATAAGTTTCCAAAAAAAGATTAAAAAAAACAAGGTTAACCCTTTAAACATTGCGTCACTTTAACTGATTCTGATTTTTGATATTCATTAGTCGAAGTGCTGTAGATAACTAAAGGACAACAGAAAGAAAATGAACAAAAGAGGCAGAGAGAGAGAGAGAGGTGGGGGGAAAGGGGGAGAGGGAGGAGAGAGAGAAGGGGGAGAGAGAGAGAGAGAGAGAGAGAGAGAGAGAGAGAGAGAGAGAGAGAGGGGGGGGAAAGGGCGAGAGGGAGGGGAGAGAGAGAGACGGGTGGGGAAGGAGAGAGAGAGAAGATGAGTGGGTGTAGGAAGAGAGAGAGGTAAAGGGGGAGAAGCTAACAGAGAAAGACAAATTGAAAGCATTATCCTACTAAAATAGCGGATTTATCACTTGAAAATGTAAAACCATGATATTTCTGTCAAAAAATCTTTCTTGGAAATTTTTTTTCTGTGGAATGAGTTTTCTACGAAAAAAGCTTTCTCGGAAACAGACCTAAACCTTGTTTTGATATGTTATTGTCTGAACCAAATCCTACAAAAGAACGTCTTGCAATTTTTGTGTGGTTGGACAATTTAATTCATATGTTGACCCTACTAGTTTAGTAATTATTTCTTTGCTATAGAATATAGATATTAATTTATACATTCACACAATAAGCGCTAAGGATTTCAAGAAGATTCTTTCAACAAAAAAATCCTGTTGCCAAAAAAAACTTTTTGCATTACCGGACTTTCCATTTGGAATTATTAAAAGCTGCTGTGGACACTTTAAACTGAGAAATGGAGTTAATGGATTTTGTTGGTTTGTTCGTTCATTTATTTGCTTCATTTTTGAAGATAATGCAGGTCAAATTATTTACTAAGCATTTATTCATTTGATCACAATATAGTGGAATCAAGAAAACATCCCCATAGTTATGTCCTGCAAATAAGGGCAATACACTTTTGTTGAGCAAAACAACACTGAAATTTCCATTTTATTCTACAAACAGTGAGGTGAAACTGACTATTAGTTATCATATATTTAAGCAGAATACCATCCACAGAAACTATAAAATAGTAAATAGGTTTGTACTTAGTAAATACGAATAATCATCTTATTAAAAATAAGATAGTCTATATAATGCAGGAAGTTTCATGTAACGAGAAAATGGATAACTCAAGTACACACGCATTATTAAAAACCTTCCGCCTTATTACAGCTGGAATACTGGAAGTTAAACGCAAGAGTTTAATGTTGATTATTAATTAGGACAGAGTAAGAATAATTTACAGTAGCGGGAAACAAACATGGCGTACATCTGTATCACCTAAGCTAGGTCAATTACTAAGCTATTTAAATAATTACTTATTTACAGAACACAGGTATAATATTATAGAATCCTGTCAAATTAAGAAATCATGCATGTGAGCTGTCCGATATGGAGTCAAAAGATGGGCGCATTAACAGACGATTTACATGAATGCGATCATTTAGGGTGCGTATCCGTAAAATAAAAACGTTAGGGCAGTAATTTTTAAGCCATAACCAATGCTAAACGCCCAAACACCACTGCAAATGTGTCAACAATATACACAGCTAACAGACGTCATATGCCTGCTTACCTCAATGGCGACATCATTGCAGAAGTGTCGACAGTACAATTGGCTAGCTGACGTCACATGCCTGCCTACTACCATGATGACGTCACAACTGAAGTGTCGATAATACGCTAGGCTAGTTTTTCGAGTGTTTGACGCAGGTGTCCAATTTCCACGACATTTACCACTACTCGCCCAATCTCGAAGCTGCTCATTGTGCGCAGTAATTTGCCTCCAGAAAAAATGTCAGCTCTCCTCGCTAATTACATTTTGACAAAGCGACTGCAATTGAGATGGTTAATCTCAGTGGATTTTCAACTTTCATATTTACAGTAGGGATTAGTGAGCCGGGATAATCATTTTTCTCTCGCAGAATAAAACGGCTTTTACGTAACGACACAGTCGCCCGGCGTGTATTGGTCTCTTAATAGATGAGATTAGGGTTATTGATTAGGGAAAGGTTGTCTGATATTTTCTCAAATACAGTCGCCGTTTCACAAGTGTGCGCTTTACCAAGTGTCGTTTAGAACCAGTGGACGAGCTACAATGCTTATAAACACCAAGTAAGACAAGATGTTGCTAAAACTATCTAAAGAGGCTATTCCAAATAAAGCCAGTGGCTATTCAATGTAATGGGTAGTGTTCAGAAAAATAGGATATATCCTGGAAATATCTGTTAACGTTCTTCTCGAAGCAGTCAAGGTTGCAGTTCCTTGTATAGAATTCCCTTTGTATGCAATTTTCCTGTAGAGAATTCCACAGGTAAGAAGCCAGAGCAAAAACTGGAATTGTAAGCAGCCGATCTGCATGGATAAAGAATAAAAGTATGATAAGCAACAGAAAAACGAGTGTTAGGAGCGAAATGCCGGCACTTAGGAATCAGAGATGTAATGTCCTGAGTGCATTTTCTATTAAAATAGCAATAAAAGCGGTTTAACACAGCAACAGGCCTTTCATGAGGAAGAGACTGCAGGATTGACCACTATCAGACCAGAATGATTTCATCTACAACGCCTCATCTTTATTGCTAAAGGACGATGTACTACCCATTACATTGTTTGCTCAAAGTATGACAGTAAGCATTCGCAAAAGGTGTGGCCATTTGTGAACTTGTTAGTAAACTAACACGCATGAGTCTAATTTTAAAGCAAGGTGTTTGGCAATGGCTGATTAACTACTTTATCAGCTTTTAACATTTAAGGTCATTTACAATGTAAAAGCTTTAAATAAGCTTAACTGTTCTCTCAGGGTTGTGATCACAAAGAGAAATTGATAAACCCCCACACATTATCGTCTAGTAAGTTTAAATGCGGTAATAGAGCGATGCTGTTTTATTAATACTTAATGATAATTTACCAATAAAATCAAATTTTGTATGGAAGCGAATGGAGTGAATTTTTTATTTATTTATTACGCCAATTTGATGTCAAGAATTCAGTTCCTGGGTGAATGAAACTCGTACAGTTCAACAGTTCTTATTTCAGTCAACGCTGAGCTATCGTAATAACAAAAATAACAGTTGCATTTATTTGAGATAAACATGCAGTTTTTCACACAGGACGACGTTAGTAAAAATCACATTTACCACCATCACATTATTTAACAGTACAATAAGAACTCTTTAAAATGAAACTTGACCTTCCCAAACCTGATCATCAATTGCCACTAACTACTTTTTTCCCTTGGTCACTACAAACAGAATAAAGTATCAGCGTCAAACAACGCTTCCAACAGCCATGACCTTAAACATTGAAATAATTTCTAATGCCTCGAATTATTAATTGACCTGTCAATTACTATTAATTAACCATGACCTTATCTGACATCTTCTCAACACGCCTCTATTATATTTTGCCTGTTTAAGTATAGTCTGACTTTTTGTCCATGTCATTTGTAGTTAATGGGTCTCTAGGTGTGAGTATATCATTTTGACTTTGTCTTTTTATACAACAATTTATTGTAGACACTGAAGTGAGATTTTACACGTTGACTAGTTTTGAGTTACTAAGAAAACATCAAAACAAAAACTTGTTTAATGTCCCTCCCTAGATAATTAACGTTGAGCATGTAAAACTAGTTAAAGTACATGAATACAGTTAAGAAAGTCATATTTTCCACGAAAGATTTCAAATAATATAAAATCATAAAGAAATGATTACTGATTGTAAAATATAATCATCAACAACTTTTGCAGAACTCAGTGTTGTTGCTAAAATGTTGTTAATTCGTCCGCTATGATAGATCGTCCGCTAGTCGCAGTAAATTAGTTATGTCCATAAATAGAATAGCCGGTGTTAGTGTAACTTGCTGAATAAATTTAACAACACAACCATGATATTCTTATCAATTACAGTCACTAGAGAACATCCACGTGTAATGGTAATCATAATACCAAAGTACCCACACATCCCTCCACTAAGTGCTTATATGTGTAACAAACCATCAATCTCTACCCTTTATTGATAATACCACAGCATCTTCGCATCAACAACACCGCCCGGGTTGCCATGACGACGCCGAGATGGGTACATAAGATACGCGCGCAGGGTTGCAGTTGTGGTAGGTGGAAGCCCTTATAAGATACGCGCGCGGGGGTTGTAATTGTGGTAGGCGGAAGCCCTCGCTAGCTTTAAACAACAGTAGCTGCCATGTGGGCTAAGTAGTGAGTAACGCACACAATGAATTAACTGACGTATAGTGAGTAAAGAAGCCAGGTTAATAACTGTGTCATGTGCATTTGCTGCTCTTGGTGCTGGAGGTGGTATCTGGTACTGATGCCACTGCTAAGAGTTAGTTTAAATAGCTGGGCTGCTGTATTTCTCTCGCTCAGTGGGGTAACCCTACACGACCGGACTTCTTTGCGTCAAGATGCTTCCAACTGAAAGAAAACTTGTTGCTAAAGCTGTTATACACTAACCCAGGTTCACAAAAAACTGACCTTAACTGGTTCTCTAGCCTTCATGTTACATGGTCCCTTGCCATACAGATAATTAAACAATTAGAAACAAAGGTATTTAAATGGGGGTTCTTGTCGTTTTAGCACAACGTAGAAGGCAAAGAGCATTTGACAACTTTAAGTCAGATAATGCTGCTAAGCAAATTTCCCCTTAAATTCTCTACCACAAAACTGTTTCCCTGAAAACTATACCACTTCAAGAAGAACGTTAACAGACACTTATCACCAGAGATATTAGTTAACAGAATTCTGTTTCTATCCAGTTGCATTTATAAATCAGTCTTTCCAGTTTGGCCACCTTTTACTTTGAGTGGCCTTCTGTAGGATGAGTCGTATTTAAAAAGTTGGTATTACTCAAATTGGTGTTTATAAAATATCTAAATGAAATCTATTTACAAATTGCAAATGCACTATGACAATTTTTTGATCACAAAATTTTCAATTTGTGCTTTACAAAATGAATAAATTTTTCAGTTTAAGGCTTGATTTCAAGTTCAGTATTGCTACGGTTACTAACTTACTGCAACCTTACAACCTGCTGAACAGAGAGACTAATTAATAGGATATTTGCTCTCAAAACGCCCACGGCTGCATGTAAGCTTTCCCAGCAGTGCATTCATTCAGCAGCACGATTTATTAAGCATTAACAGGCTGATATTGCATAGGTACACATAATGCAATAAGCGGGTGGTAGCTTGTCAAAGACTTACAGCAGATGTTTCAGTGTCAAAACTTACACTGCCGCTAATGTTGCAAAATGCAGGTTAACGAATGTCAAATTTGCAACGCTCACTGCTTTTCACCAAAACATGGATGTATGTGTATGTAAAATTGTACAATGTTTGCATTTATTAATCAAATCTTTTATAAATTGCGAGTCTCTTAAAACCGGCCTTTGGCTGCTGAAAATGAAGCGCTGTCAAAACAATTTGTAATAATTTACAAGACGATTTGTATTTAAAAATGGTGCTACGCGAATTTCCTGTTTATAACAGAGGAAAAAAATCTCGCGATTCAGCAAAAAACTTAGGGATTTCACTATAGATTTGATAACAGTGTTTTTCAGGTGCAAACATACGAAAAAACAGCTAGCTTTCCATTCCCTTTTGTTTGCTAAGTGGATCGCAACAGTTAGATTAATAATTAATTAGCACTTCCATTGTTATATGCTTTATGCGATTTCCTCCTTTTTAGACACAGAATTTAGTTTCATCGTTTATAGGGGCATAAGTAATGCCTATTACATCAAGTAACTCGACGAGTCAGTCAATGCATACACGTAAGAATACACTGCACATAGGAAGAAAATTTGAAAATTGAGTCTGGATTTCGACAAGATGTCTTTTAAATTGGCAAATTTTCAGAAAAGTGGAACCTTGGAGGCGCTTTTTTCTAAAAGTTAGCAACATAGCCAGTCTTATCAATTTGACTATGACGAATTCGAAAAGTGCTGTCAGCTTGAAAAGTTAGCGGAAAATGATAAAAAACCCAGTAAAGAAATCCGCGCCAAGTTTTTGCACAAAGAATATAAATTAAAAGAAATTTCCATTAAATTAACATTAAGATGTGATTATGACATCTATTCCGCGGTAGCTGGACCTAGGGAATCCATTTCTGTTACTTTTATTTCAAAAATGGCTGCCGTTTTCAAAATTGCCACCACACAAAACAAAATTACGGTGATCATGCAATTAAATGAACCTTTTCACCTAAAGATTAATTATAAAAACAAAAAATTACGTTAGTTTTTCG
The DNA here is from genome assembly GCA_030141605.1 of Tubiluchus corallicola. Classification (NCBI taxonomy): domain Eukaryota; kingdom Metazoa; phylum Priapulida; class Priapulimorpha; order Priapulimorphida; family Tubiluchidae; genus Tubiluchus; species Tubiluchus corallicola. The sequence continues at coordinate 784,638 of JAQGDQ010000008.1, read as the reverse complement.
TAATTCGACTTTGCTGAATCTAAAAATCTAATAGCTAGACTTGAAAGAGAATGCAAAGCGACTTTAACAGTTCAATAAGAAAAAACAAAATTGTACTGGGTTCCCGACATATCTAGTTTAGCAGAATGATGAAAAACGTGCTCATTTCGCCTAAGTTACAAAACTTTGCACAATGGTACAACCAATTTGGACATGAGGCCAAACAAAATCGTCCAACATAGCTGCCATTTTAAGATGGTAGACAAGACAGCTGTTTAAGATGAAGACAGATAGTTTTTAAAAGGTGTATTTTAGCAGTTAAAGCAAATAAGATGATAATTTTGGTATCTAATTATTATATGCATATAGCATGCATGTCTTGTATGACAAAAGTTAGCACACTCATGTCAGTTTAAAAGCATGTAAAGATTTGTTCACTAGAAAGGGAAAGTCAGTGGACGCAATTCCTCCAATATCTGCGACATTGTTGGAGCACACCAGATGTGTAGGATATCAAGGAAGATACTGTAGGGGGGCCAGGCAGGGATCGCAACTTCTGCTTTACCGTCCCCAATTTACTGGAGCTGGAAGAAATCTACTGACGCGACATGGGAACCACTTTGAGCACGGAGACTTGAAGCATGTCAATAAGTAAAAAAAATGCTGTTGACGGCCAGCCAAAGGGTGCAGTAGCAGATGTAAATGTGTCCAAGCAAGTCTTGTTTGCACAGCTCTGTGCAAATGTGGCCGTAGATGTAACCGACTATTTTAGAGGTAATATTATCTATGTTATTTATATACCAGGATCTACAGATTCTGGCTTGAACTATTTGTTTCATACCCCTGCTTTCTTTCTCAGAACCTCTATGTTGTATGTATGCACATACATAGTATTGCTGATGTCATTACAGTTCAGTATGAATAATAATAATACTACCCTTAATCTTTTATCTTAAAAACCTATACCTAGATGCTAAAATCATCGTCCTACCTCCAGTAGAGCTAATATCTTACAAAAGAGGTGGTAGCTATCTTGGTAACTATCTTAAAATCTAAATAGTTAGTATCATAGGCTTTTAAACATCAGACGAGGATTCTTTGACCTTGAAAAACTGCACTTACATACCAAAATCATCATCTTATCTGCTCTAGTAGCTAAAGTGTGTCTTTATATGCTCATGACACTCCTCTTGTTAGCCATTTTGAAACTTGCGGGCCTTACGGGATTCTACCATAAATTCTTTAATTAAATTTAAAGTTTATATCCAGATACTAAGACATTCATCTTATCAGCTTAAAACAGGCAATACAGCAATACAGGCAAACAGGCAACAAAGCTAATGTATTACACAACCGGCTGCAGCCATAAGGTGCTGTCATAGATGTTGAAGCATCAGCTATAGATTCCTTTAAAACCCACAATTTGACTCAAATCATAACCACATTTGTTTGAACAATTAAGATATGGCTTGTACATGCTATCTTAATGTGACAGGCATCTTGTTGGTCACCTTAAAAATGGCAGCCATATTAGATGACTTTCAAAATACCCCATACAGAAAATTAACCTTGGACTGCTTTAAGTAACTGTGCACCCATTTTGGGGTCTAGCAGCAGATTTTTAGATTCAGCAAGGTCGAATTAATAAAAAGAATTTAATTTTTATTTTTATAATAAATCTTTAAGTGAAACAGTTAATATAATTGCCTGATTGGCATGATTTCGCTTTGTGTGACAGCCATTTTTGAAATAAATAACAGAAATGGATTCCTTAGGTCCAACTACAGGCAGTCAATGTCATAATATTAATATTCTTCTTCTTAATATTAATTTTCTTTGAATTTCTTTTGATTTGTGTAGTATGTGCAAAAACTGGTGACCATTTTCCTTTTTTGCATTTTGACCCTCTTCTGTTAATTTTTCAATCTGGCAACAGTTTATTCAGATTCAGCACAGTCAAATTGATAAGACTGGCTATGCTGCCCACTTTTAGAGAAAAGGACCCATAGAACTTTACAGAAGCAACTTTTCAGGACTTTCTTCTAGTCTATTTAGGTAACAAGTTCAATAAATACAATAAAAACAATCTTGAAATTAATCTTATAAATAATTAATTTAAAGAGTAGCCTTTAGACACGGCTCAATGCAAAACATATTGTGTGAAGACAACGGGAACAATACAATATTATGTAACAACTTTCCTGCTCAAAATAGCTTACACTAGACGTTCAAGTGTTGGCAAAAGCTAGCCTACAGCTGAAAAGAACAAGAACTGTTATACTGTTATACTGTCAGAGCAAAACCAGTCTATTTATACAGCCATGAAATGTGATGTCTACTTAATCTCTACATAATCTGCTTTTAATCTGCAGTTTGGGTTTGTAAGATGACAATACAACACACAGAATAAAAACACTAATCTGTTTTCTCTAAATAGCTATGTATTTCACAAAATAATTTAGCGTGTGCAGAATAAAATACTGCCAGCAGCAAAATAATACCAGATTTTCTTGCACTTTCCAGTCAACGAATTATAGTCTGAATCGTTGAAGTTGAAAGTGTCAACCCAAAAACCTAAGTGTCAGTAATAAAGAAGAACCGGGTCAACATTTCATTTCAAATCAGTTAGAAAATATGCTGGACATCTTTTACAGAAACATAATGCATTTTCACACTCATTCAAACACATTTTATGATTTATTTATGTCTAATACCATAGCTATTCATTGTAATAATCTCAAAACACAGGATAAAACAACAGCCTTCTCATCTGGTAATCCACAGCTATGCCATAATCAGAATGTTCTCATATTGTAATTAGTGCAGAGATATATTACGGTGACCAAAAGATTCCGCCATAGAAACTGGTCAATAATCAGTACTTTAGCAGCAATAAATAACTTTAGAAATGAGTTAGCTTACAGCATACTGTCAATGTAAAATTCTTGAATGCTTCATTGTTAATTATTTATATACTTTGTAATTCTCAATGTATGTACACACCTGGAGTACAAATCAGTACTTTAGACTGTTCACCTTAGGCTTTATATAAAAACACATTTTAGGAGAAAAACAAAGTTTAGAACAAATAAAAACCGTTGTAATTTTATAAAACAACCAGTAAAAATCGATACACGCATAGCCTTTTGAAAACTCATTTGCCTGCAAAATCACGTTTTTATTTGCTCATCGATGAATGAACGATAGTTAAATTTCACACCAAGTCCAAAAAGCCAAGTGATCATTTTGGTTAACATTTCGATAAACAGCTTTTTATTTCAGCAACCAAAATAATTAGATTAAACACATTTGCGAAGATTTTACAAAATTCACACACTGAAACCGTATGTTGCTTATTTTTTACCCGTTCCACATTCATTACAGCTCTGCACTCTGCAAACAGTTTTGTAAGTTTGTTTTGGCAAAATGAGAATCTAGTTTACTATCAAGGCTAATTCTTTAAGATATGACAGTGAACTGACAGAAGTGCCTCAGCCACAATGTGAATGCAGCCCCCTCAAAGAGTTAATTAGCGAGAGTCAGTATGGTGAATCAAACTAGGCAGAATGAATATCAAACCGGGCACTCACCCACAGACTCAATTATTTTCATAACTGAACGATACATGTTAAAATCAAATGAACCTGAGTAAAGTGATTTTAGTACTACCATCATTTTAATAACTTTTGCTGGTAAAATACCATTTATTAATCAAGCGCTATTAAGCTATTTGGACATGAAATTTTTGGAACTAAATGACTGATGTTTGGATGGAAGTACATCAACAAAAGTGATTACCCTGTGACTTAATCCAATTACTTATTTTTGGGGGGAAATCCTATAATTTTAACTGGAAACTGCAGTTAGGACATTAGGCATAGACATAGAACATTTATTTTCTCCAATATAGTTTTACAGCAAAAGTTTGTTAAATATTAAATAATTGTAATCATGGAACAGGGCAGGGAGGAACCATAGGGTCATCTAGTCTCCTGTCCTTTCTTATAGATAGATTGGTATATTAAAAATAAAAGGTGATGCTGCAGATAACAAAAGCAAATAAGAAAAAATAGTACAAATTATCAAAAAAAAACTAAAAACAAAAAATAATAAAGTTAAATACATAAATCTAAACACAAGAAAGCAATTTTGGGGACAAAAAAGGTTTGTAAGTAACGTAATAAAAATAATAAATAGTACTTGCGAAATATTTTTCGTAATGCATAATCTTCAATACTACATTAAAAAGCTACAATTGAAACAGCAGGCAGAAGTAGAGCATGTCAACGTGTTGCATTATGCTTCACATTTGCATATTAAATCTTGGAAATGAACAAAAAAATCCTGTCAACTATCTGATGTCATTTTGCTAATGTGCTTTCAGTGATATTTTGTACTTTTTCTTATGTATGTTTTTCTGTGTTGTGCCTCCTGTGCTAAATTAGTGATTGTGTCAGTATGTTAAAATGCAAAAACATTAGTTTTCAGCAATCTTTTGTGCATTATTACGTTGAAAATAATTCATGTTTTTTCATTTCTTCGCTTTGGGATTTTCTAATTTATCATTGTAAAGCTTGTTAGTACTTCCATTTATTTACATACTAATTTCATACATTTCTTTTTACTCTGTTCGAGAATATATAAATAATAAAATTGTAAACATTACTGTATATATTTGACAAACATTTCTTTCAACAAAATATGACTTACTCAACAAAATAAGTCAGCTTAAATATTGACTCTACTACTATTTTAGTAATGTCAGCATTATCAAAGGTCAAATGCAATCTTTTACACACTGCCACTTACAGAAGACTGATTGTTCTAACAATATTGGTAAATGCAAGAGGAAAAACACTTGAATTTTTATGCAATATCGAGAATAAGGAGTGTAAAATCAATAAAAGGTATTATTATTAAGAGATCGACGACCCCGAAAAATTGAGCTTACAAGTATGCCCACACAGGAAAGTTATCCAAAATTTTCAGATGTGTAAATACTGACTGGCAAGATTCATCAACACTAGGGGTAGGAAGAAGTTTAAATTTCAAAAACCGAAATCTTGCGTAAGTTGCATCACAGGCGAAAACAATGTTTTGATTTGACGAATAATTTGTGCAGTGCATAACTTTTGGGGAAATTCGCGATCACATTAACCGAGTCAACATGGCGAACCTCATATTGCAAAATTTAACTTTTTTTGGAGATCAAACCGGTAAAAAGGGAAATTACTTAAATTCTACAGCACTAGTTGGCAGTGCATTTGCTCCTTCAACAAAGCAAACAAGAATCGTGAAGACTGCTTCGCACTTTGTTACCAAACCCGAATCGGATCTAAAGAAGTTAAAGTAAAATTTGGAATCTGAAGTTTCACAGTAGGGAAGCTTCGTCCCATAGTCAACACCAGTTTTCATACCATTCATCACAAAATTTCAAAGGTACTCAATTTCGCTATATGTCTCTGTAGAGATATATGTGTACTGTACAATGTCAACACTCATGCAAGCCAGCAAATAAAAGCTTGCTTATTTTATTTTATAAATAGATGTAATTTTATAAGATACCGTATTCTGATCCAACAGGGAACAATGTTAAAAAAAGGTAGTACATAACAACACTATTTGGTTAAATCTATTCTTAGAATTTTTAATTCTTGATCTATTCTTATTAAGAATATAAATAAATATTGTCTTACATTGCTCTAAATGATGCATCTCTATGTATATCATTATCTCCACATCTAAACGGTATTTATGTATTTATACCTCTGTATCTACACTTATATCTTTATTTTAGCTTTAAAATTGGCTGGCAGCAACTTCTACTATGCAATAACTACAGCATGTATGTGCTATGATTTCATAATCAGAATTTGCTTACATAGCTAAATGTGGTGCAGAAAATAAAAGGAGTAAAAAACACAATTTACCTATGTAAAGATTAATATAGAAAGTCAAGTCAATTCAACTTTTACAAAGTTTTTAGTTTTTCAAGTTCTCGGATGTCGATTTATAAAGTCCGTTATGTTGCCCCAGTGAAACAAAACATAAAACAGCAACAAAGGCTTATTTAAAAAAATACCAGTTCTTGTAAAAGCTCTGGCGTCCTGGCCAAAATGTGATCAATATGAGACGCATCATTTGATCAATAAAGCCTCTTATGCTTCTTTCCAGTGCAACACAAATTTTAAATTGAAAATACAAAAATAAATTCATACCAAAATGTCTGTAAACAGAATACTTACTTTTAGCTTGACCAATATGCTTTGGTGGTTTTGTCTCCTGAAAGAAAATGCATCCGTTTAAATGATCACAGTAAGCAGACAAACATGAATATACAATCATGTAATGTACAATGTGTTAGCAATATAAATAAGTGATTTTCAAAACTTCAGCACATGGTTTACAACCACATGATTTCATAGCTAGCCATTTCACAGGGAAAATAATCTTATTATCCAGTAGTGTGAAGTAGTTTATTTAGACATTTACATCATTTCAGGAGGCCAAGCTTGTTAGACAAGGATTACTTTTCCTATCAAGTCAGACTCACTTCCTAGATTACCTCAAAAACTTTTTCACACTTGTACCATCTCGTAAGCTATCTTGCATATAAACCTTTTACAGGAATTTTGAATCCCTCAGCTCTATTCAGTGAAAGTAAATAAATGATCTACAAGCTATTCTTTGAAACATTTGTAGGGAGGATGTTAACCTGGCATTTACGTTTAAATGTTTTTATACAGTAAAATATATGAATAAACATACTAGGTGTAAGTAAGATTTTAATAAACCAGCTCCAGGCATTAGCAAGTTGATTTAATGTGAAAAGCCAGTTCATCAACTGGCAAGCCAACTCATTTTGCTACCCTAAAGTTATATTTCAACAACTGGCACTACAAAAAGATGCTTAAATGAGGTATCTCACTATCTTAGAGATTTAGATTACTAATATAATTTGAAAAGTTTAAAATGCATTAAACAGAATAGCATACCACTGGAAGAGATGATGCAGGGAATGAAAACTTGGCTGGTGGTTCCTCCTTCCGCGGAGTTTCTATTGGATTCAGAGGAGGGTCTGTAATTTTCATCTCCTGAAAAAAGTGGGTTAGTAGATCACTATTTCTAGTGAGCAAATTTACTCCCATACAAGAAAAACAATTTTGTATGACACAAATTTGTGAAAAGACTGGTATTCTAAGGCTTGAAAATGATAACCAACAAGAAATAGTTAGAGACGACGTAGTTGCTAAGAGCTAACTATACAGACATAGATTTATAAAAAACAATTAAGATGCAGGGAAAATTCTAAGATATAATGCAATAATCAGGTGCAGATTTTGAGGTATTTTAATCTAACTCAATAAAGAAGAAATACGACTTCGACTCAATTCTTGCATTATTCATGCTAAGTTACAAAACTACTGCTTAGCTTTCGCTACTAATAACATTGCTAAATGCAGTAGCAATCATACGCACGTGCAATAGGAGACCATGCTAATGTCCTTTTGAGCCTATTGGAAATATTTTGCCAGAAAAATATCACATTTCATACAAATAAAATCATTTTAATAACCAGTCAATGTGTTTTTAGTATCACTAGTTATTCAATGAAACCTCATATGAGCTGCCTAACTTGTGCATGTATTACCACGCCTGTAGACATGGAAAACTAACTAGAGTGCATGACATATATCTTAAAATGCTTGTGAGTCAGTTCGTCAATAAATATGTAAATGAAATCATAAAAACGACAAAAATAATTAAAAAAATAACTAACACGACCAATAAACGTAAAAAGACTTTTGAGTTTATGTATATAATGAGTTTATAAAAGGTACTAAAGTAGCACTCTTTCTAAATATATATATAAAGAAATCCTTTAAATTTCGAACGGTTATACATCAAGGAAGCTTAAAGTGATTTATCATTGTTTAAATTGGTGCCAATTTTCAGCACTGAACACCATTAAATGACAATACCAATATTATTCGCCAAATGCAAAGCTGACTGCTTATAGTTCAAACACCACCAGCTGGTTCAAGTTAACAAACTAATCCTACTATGGAACTAAATCTAGAACATGCTGGCAGAGTACAAATAGCCTCAATGCTCTTATCAGCCTTATCTTGTTTTAAAGTGTTCTGTATACCACTTTGCAATGAACATGAAGAAAACTCAGGCCTGACAATTTTCAAAAGCAGCTCTAAATAAGCCTTTTCATAGTTTTGTTGTGCACACCCACAGTTGGTGTAGGTCAAAGGTTAAGTGTACCACAGCAACACGTCTTAACTACAACCGTCACGTGATGTATGTGTAAAGCAAAAGAATCTTGGGCACAAGTTCAGTAACTTCAGCTGTTTTACGTGGACTTTACTTAATTATGCATTACTCTGTGCGTAGAGTGATTTACTAGCAGGATCTTGCTCAGTAACTAGAAAAAATGAACTAAGTAATGTTCTAGCTACGTGTTAAAACTGTTGCTCTTACAATAGCATGGGCTGCGAGGCATTGTCGAGTGTACGCAAATGCGTTGTCTGGTACACTTAACCTTTGACCTTTTCACGATCATCATCAATCGCTAGAACTGTGAAAAAGTTTATTAACAAAAGCTACCAGAAATTTTCCCAAAGCTGCTCAAAATTCCATAGGTCACTTCTATAGTTAGGAAATGCTACTGTGCTACCTATCTTTCTCAGACAGAGCAGGCACTTCACTAAGCTTCAGAAATCTTGCTGGCATCTTATAATCGCGTATCAGCCATTTTAAGTAGACAATTTTCTTTCCCGAGATGTCAATGTAGTCTCAAAACTTTATGTTACTAGAGCAAGCACACAAAAACACACCCACAAACCCAAAGCCTATGCACATGTACTTGCACACACAAACACGCACAATTTAAATAGACATTAACAACACTAAGTAAAAAACACATGTGAAGTAAATAAACAATTATTTATAGTAAGTACCTCAAGAATGCCAAGAACTTCAACAGTATTAGATTCTCCTTGCAAAAGTTCAGGTTCCTAAAACAAAACAGTTGCATTCAGTGTAGTTTTAAACTAGAAAACAACTTGTTGATCTCCTGAGCTTCAAACCTGATAGGGATTAATAATTTTGCTGCTCTCCGCTTAGTAGTTCAAATCTGTAGGCTTGGTTTTTCATTTTGACAATGACAGAAATTAAAACAAAATGCTTTCACATGTATGGAAACATTTGTAGATTGCAACAAACCGGCAGTACTAATTTTTACATTAGCGCAATTGGGAACTTTCACGAGAAGTTCTTACTGCAATACAAAGAAACTTCAAAGCAAAGCAAGCAGCTCTGCCGATACTTACAATTAAACAATGGCAGTTCAACAATTCATAAAATGTCTGCTATAAATAAACATAATATAAAAGATAATATTTACACAAAATATTATATAAACTTACAGGTTGCAAATCTAATTTGGTTGGCTTTTTGCCTGATTTGTCTATTAATATTCCATTTACGGTTACTGTTGCAGTATGCTGCATGACCGTGGAGATGTCACGTTGTTGTGATGTGGTAGGTACATCACTTCCATGTGATGGACAATGTCCATGTTGCCTATGATCACAGGACTTTGTTTCGGGTTGCCGATGATGTCCGCTTTTGATGTGGGATTCCAATATTTTGTGTGATGACTCCCTGTGCACGGTTTCGTGTTTATGCTTTTGGCTTTCTGATACATGTGATGGCCTTTTGCTCGAAGAACCGTAGTGCGTCTTATGCCTGTTACTGTTAACTGAGTGACCATGTCCTTGATGTGAAGACGATGACTTAGAGCTGCCGGCAACATGATGCTTTACAGTGGGAGACACCGGATGTGGCTTGGCAGGCATTGTTGAAGTAGTATCTCCTTTAGCACCAATCGGAAACAGTTCTCCTACACGAGGTGGCGCTGCAGAGACAGGAGTTTGAGGAAGCTTACTGGACACAATACCGACCAGTGACTGAGGGTCCTGATTACTGTACTGCATCATCTTTGCAAACATATCATAATCACCAAGGATACTTTGCACCACATGGTCGCCACTATCATCTCTCTGAAATTGAAATGCATTTCAATAAAGAGTGAAAATTTTTAACTTGAATTTTACCTATACAAATCACTTTTGCAATGACAAGAAATTAGGTAACAACATGTACTGAATAATAAATATAATTCATTTATTATTTAAATATAAACATAATTTATTTTGTTCATTTATTTATAATAATCATTATTGAAGTATTCAGCATTATCTACTAATCATTGCTCAGTTTTCATCAGCCCTTACGTGCCTTGCCAACAACACCAGCAGCAAGGCAATTATATAAAGTCACACACAAGTACGCACACCAACTCATCTACTAAAATTTGTTATTCTGTTTCTGTTACGATATGTTTCTTATACATTATGACTTGAAGTATTGCTCAGTCTTTACGTTTAATGATTGAAATGCAATATTACCTTGACAGGATCTCCAAAGATAGGCCTGTTTGGATTAGACACCTGTTCTTCTTCCTTCACGACAGGCCGTTGACGATGCCTAGCAATTCTTTCCAACTCACGCAGCTTTTGCGTACCCAAACTAGAAAAAATTATGTTTGTCATATTGTAACAACTTTAGGTAATCACTGTGATGTAATGCAAAATGGTTATAGCACATTATACATATATATATATATATATATATATATATATATATATATATATATATATATATATTACCAGTATATGTAAGCAGAGTCCACAGTTCATATTATAAATAGATTATTGGGTGTAGTTACAGTAGCAGTCGCCCAAGAAGAGATGGAAGCATTCAAGCACTGTGGTATCAGCAGAAGCAATGAAATAATTGCTGTATGCCTACTGCCAAAAAGTGCCACTTAGCTGACTTTGCATTAAGCACTATGTGCTGCACTTTCAATAACAAAAAAATTCATTTAAAGCATTAGCTGACTTTGCATTAAGCACTACGGGCTGCACTTTCAATACCAAAAAATTTCGTTTAAAGCATTAGGAGTACTATAAACTAGTGTTTACGTGGGCAACAACATCAGACTTGAGTACCCTCTTACTTGTATCCATCGGGTACCCGATTGTTAAGATGCAGTGGCAGTAACAAAATTAAAATCATTTATGGTCACAAATAAAAACAATGACTGGTGCATTTCAAATAACTGCATTGTTATGTTAACAACAAGCATTCAGTTATTACACTCTGGGAGCATGAACATTGAACACACAAAGGTGTGAGTGATGGCAGTTAGTGTTTTGTCACATAAGGCAAGTGATTAAGTTTTTATTTGTCAAACATCTTAATAACTTAATTGGACACTTTAGTGTGAGTCTGCTACATCAATCTAAGCACTGCGCTGAGCACTATTAATACAGCGTAGCGATGACAGGGCCAGAATTTTGACAAATCCCGGAAACCATTCTCGCCTTTGTCGATTACCGTCGATCTAGTTAGGTTCAAGCAGGCTACACCTGAATTTAAAAAACATAAAGAAATGCTGGCACTAATCTGACATTTTTGCTCTTTGCCTTAGGCTGCCATATTGCGCTTGCGAGTTTACTTAGTTACTTTCCAAGTGTCTTTGGCACACTATAATTTTCATTCAAAGTTGCAAGTAAAAATCATAGGCTCCTATGTTCTTTGCCAAGCCAACAAAAACGCATACCTAAGGTAGAGAGTATAAAGTTTGGAAACGGCTGATTTGTCAAGTTATTGGGAAAATTTTTCGTGTTTTATGCAAAGAACTTTTCAAACATGGCATTATCAAAGTGTGCAGGAAAAACAGTTTCTCTGAAGGGGAATCAGAAACTGAATCAGGAAATGTTAAGTCCCATTCTGAAAAAGATGTCAGTACTGATAGTGATTACTTCTTATAATAAACCACTTTAATTGAAATTCAATCTTCGCTGTTTCAATAATTACAACTCATCGTACTTGAACTACGAAATTTAGACCTCGATTCTCTCAAAAGGTCATGGCAGGAATCTGCTTAGATTAATTTAAAATATAACAAAATTTTGGGCTTGGATTACAGGAATAAAACAATCTCCTTTTTGTGTGCTGCTAAACTTAGTTATACATTTACTCATATCTTTGTTAGTGGCCTGAAATAGGTTTTTAAATGTTAATAAACAATTCCGTTTGAATAATTAACCGCTTCCTAAAGAAGTCATAGTTTGTTTTCTGTAAGCCACACTACGACAAAGATTGTTTGAACTGCTACCTCCCTGCTGGCTGTTGGACTGGCATAATGCTGACTAGTCTGCTAGTAGGTATCTACTGTAGAAGTGCAAACAAGAAGGTGCCATTTAAATTTCTCTAACAAAGGATACCGTATTACAAATAATGTCTGGATTTTTATTGTCGAAACTGGGTAGAATTATCAGCCTCAGGTACTAAACAAAGCAGGTAGTACTCGGGTACCAGATGGAAACATTACAGCAACTGTTAATTTTTCTTTTATTTTTTTGATAATGCATGTTATAGAAACTGGAGTTACCACGCCATACCATATCCATACAGCCACCCATTGGGCAATACTGCCTGTTGACTGTTCTTTTAATTCTGTAAACATAAACTAAAATCTTGGTGCGACTGCTTCAGCACTGTAGCAATAATTCTGCCATGTGTTGTCAAGGTACCTCTTAAATGTATCTATCGAGTTTGTGCAAACTACATGACTTGGGAGATTATTCCACCTGTCTAACACTCTCAGGCTAAACTTACCACTAACCAAGTTACCAATCACAAGCCAAGTAAACGAAATATGTCATTACATTTTTACACGACTAAACTAGCCTACTTAACAAAAAGCCAGCAGTTAATTTAATTATGGTTTGCAAATACCATTTAACTAGAACCCAAGACATTTTCCCACATCCTGCTTTAAATAATGATGAATAATTAAGGTAAATAACGCAATTTACACATCATGATCAAACTTTCAAAACAAACAAACCTTCCAATGCTAGAACTCATTTTGACAGGAAACAATGCAAGCAGCAAGAACGACGCAAAAGTCCCAGTTCAAAGTTGGTCTTTGCGCTGCTCAGACTTACGTCAGGAACAGCACTTGTTGGATGCTCACATCCAACTACACTTTTTAAGTTCAACACTGATACAAAGTACAAAATGAACAGCATAAACATCGCGACATTAGAGTTGAAATGGATTTCAACATCATTATTTCAGCGACGACGTATGGCCTATTTTTAATTTTGTTTGCAGAACCTCAAAACGAAGCAAAACCAATTCATTCCACACAATGTGGACAAATCTTTCGTTCATTCTACATTGTTGAAGAAGTTACATGACCAGCACGACTCGAAAAATCTAAAAAAGTATGACAATCAAACAATACAAAATTATAATACTGCCATGACAGATCGCTCCTGATATCCTGGATTGTATCACTCCGCAGTATTTTGCAAGGTCCCGGTCTCATGATACCATGCATCACTCTGCATCAGTTGTTACTTGAAGGCAATAACAGCGCATCTGCAACGCCACTTATAGCAATCGCGCTTCCCACAAGTTCTTATTGTCATGGAGACCTGAGCACATTGTGGGATTGGCCGTATATATCAAAACATTATAAACACATAAATGCTATAGAAGAGGATTCACAGTTTTCTTGTAAATAAATAGTTTGCAAAAGCGTGGTCTACCTCCATTCTTACAATCATACCTCAAAGGCGATTTCTAGTCCTTAAAAACTAATAATAAGTTTTGTCTAATATACGTTTGAAGCTGTCGATCATTTGAAGTTTTATAGCTTCTTCCAGCAAGGAATTGCACGTAAGTATCCTTATTTACAGTAAGAAAAACACAGTGCATAAAACGACAACATGATGCAATGTAGCAAAGTTATTATGATAAATAATTTATCTGTGATATGATATTAAACTGACTGGTGAAAAGGTGGCGAAGAACTAAAAGTTATCAAAATCAACCAAAATGCTAGAAGTATTTCAAAAGCTCTCTGGAAATATTCTATGTCTAACATAAACTCTGTGAAGGCACTGGTGAACTTTACAATGTGTCATAAAAATTATGATATCATCTCTGGTCTGAATTACTAGCAGCGAGGAGAAGCAAAACACTGATTAGTTTACAAGTGTTGTGTAAGACAACTTACAGCCATTGATGCCTGAGACATTAATGGGAGATGTAGTTATCACTGAGAAGTAAGGGTGAGCAAACGAGTTTTTTTTAGTTCGAATTCGATTCGAACCTAAATTACGTATTCGAATAATTCAGCACTCCAACTACACACATACTTTATAATTAAAATACTTGAAACATCTCGCAATCAGCATGCAAAATCAAGTAATATGCATGGTCTTTGTTGGACCGTTTTTATCACTGCTTCCAAAAATCTTTAAATGATTTCGAAAATACTGAAATTCGGTTTGATTCGAGTGCGAAATTCCCAAATTCGTTTCGATTATGATAATTCACCCCTACTGAGGAGGTGATATTCTGAGAAGTCAAAGTGACTCAATGTGACCAAATGAGGCAGAAATGGAATGCATTCACGCCTACTGCATAGAATAAAAAGGGACCGGTAGCAAAGCCTTCTAAAGGAACTTGTTTGAAATTAATATTTCTGCTAATATGTCACTGAGTATCCAAATGAACAATATGTAGCAATTTCTTTTGTTTCAATAAACCTGTTGAAAAGTAGCTGAAACATTCTTAAAAAGTCCAAACCCTACAACAGAAATTATATCTTCACGTGATCTGGCATACTGTAAGTCGGAAGCCAGCACTCAATGGCAAAGGATGATATCCTCAGAGAGTACAGGCACCTAACCAACAAAGGAGCCATAGTTACATTCGGACGTGTACGGTACATAAAAATAACGAATTCCCTCAAAGAGGAAAATAGACGGAACAATATGACAGATGAAAACTTCCAAAACTGTTTTTCTGGAGTCACCCACATTTACTAACTAGAACTGAGATTGTTTAACTATTGCAGCCAAGTACACACCGTGACTAATAAGTCATTACACTCACCTAAGGCAAACCAAAAAACAACAGTCACCTACATTTAAGACCATTGTAGTTTATTAAAAAATACTTTATAGTGTGGAGCCAAATAATATATATTTTTGTCAAATGGGGTAAAACAATAATAACACCAGGATCACTGAATGTGAAACAATGAAAAAAAACGTGTAAGCAATTAGTCGCATTGATTTTTAAGGCTTTCAAAATGAAGAAAGATTTTAAAAGTGATGGGATAGTAAAGATAAAGCGTCACCGATACTATGATACTGATACTAGACAAAACTGCAGCAAAGAAAAGCCAAATGCAGCAGCCATTTAAAAATCTTCACAAATAAGTGTTATAATTTCTATACTACATACAAGGTCACTAGAAAATCTGCGAGTAGTTTTATTAATTACGTAAAACTTTGATTGTATTCTTAAAAAACTGTGTGAGAAGCACGAAAAATTTTGCACCTTAACTTTATTATGTTTAAAGCTATCTCGAGCATAGTTAGCGTTGAAGTATTATAATCCAACTTGTATTTGTTATTATTATAACATATGAATTATTATACTATGGCTTAATGTAGTTTGAACTGAAATATTTCAATGTGTACTGACAGTGAATATGTCAAAAATTATCAGCATCAACAACAAATCTTTGCAAACGTTAATAAACTTTCTCACTGATCACATTTTACAGAGGAAACAGAACTTCACGTGTTGAACTGATGTAAAAAAATTTAAAAGTGCAAGCAGACTTTCCAGTGACATTGTTACATTAATACAGTTATACAATAAGCGTCAAATGTTAACAGGAAATGCAGTTTACTGTAACAGAAGATGTTTTGCAATGAATAATACCCTGGTAAGCAATTCTAATACAGTATTAAAACCAGTTACAAAAACTCTGAATCAGAATTTTAAATTCTCACACTTCACAAACTTCACATATTTTCTTCCACGGCATGCTGAAGTCGACTACTCATAATTATTGTGCACAGGTGTTGGTCAACTAAAATGATTTTACAAAATACAGGTATTTCGGAGGAGTTACAATAACTTCAAACATACAACCGAGTTATTTGGCTAAAAACTGGCTAAAACAGCAAGTTACAATAAAGAGTAAAAATCACTACACATTATTATACAAACATCAAAGATTTTACAATCGAGATACAATGATATACACATGTAACGAAATGTTTAGTTTGCTGTAAATCATAGACAGATTCATATGATGAAACTTTACTATTCTAACTAAACATTTTACATAGCACTAACATGCATGAAATCTACATGGTCTATATTATCAGAAATGTTAACTACAGTGATTACACTAGCAATTTAATCCTGGGAGAGTGTTTACAGACAACCAGCAAGCTTTACTCTCTGCTTCCAATAAACCTCGTCATATTCCATATCATGAATGCATATTTGTGATCTAGATGAAACTTGTTTAATTCTCTGAACTTAGCAGATCTTTAAGTGCTTTAAGTGATTGGCAGTGTCTATGAATCAAATCCAAAGCATGATTGCTAGGTAAACATGAGAAAAAATACAACAAATGATAGTAACTGATCACAAAAACGTTGCTTTGTACACTGCAGCCATGTCCTGGTCTCCATAGCCCAGACTTCGAGCCCTCTTGAACAACTACAAAGAAAAACTGGTAAAAAATACTATTTAAAAAATTTTAGCTTAATTAATTTGCCAAGAAACTCTGGTTAACACTTTCTTTTATCCAATAAACATTTAAACATTTTACACTATAGCATGGCCAAGAGGTCAAAGCGCTGCTATTTATTAATCAACTGAGGTGCCTTAATGCTGATGTACTTGAGAAAACTGCTAGTAGCACTGAGATTGATGCACTCTATTACATGATTGAAATAATTCATTAAGAACTGTAAGAATGTTCATTTTCAGAAAGAAAGATAAATTTTGGTTCTTTAAATAAATTTTATTTTTCAGTAACACAAACTAAATGAGAATAAACATTATAAAATTCATGACGTCACAACAATAAGCCCAACATTTCAGAGTCAGCAAACCTTATTACTATGAAGTGAATTCAGAATTCCAACTATCATCACTTTTAGCACTGATTTTGTCTTGTGCAATTTATAATGGGAATGGCTTATTGCTAAAAAGTTGTGAATTTCATCTTTTTATTGTTACAATCACCCCAAACAACCACCTTTCTTATTCTTTGGTGTTCAACAAATTTGCAAGCTGTATGAGTATAGGTACTTAGGTTACATAAAAAAAAAATTTACAAGATTAGGACAGAGATGTTTTCAAATGTGTTTATTACCTAACATTACAGATGGTGGACTTATTTCTCATCAAGCTGAGAACATTTTTAATAAAAGGAACTACAAAAAATGTTTCAAACACACAACTTTACAACTTTTGCTTATGCCTTTTGAAGAACAGACGCTGGTCAGCTTACTTGCAAACTATTTTTGTGGAAGTTAATAAGAAAATAATAAATTGTTATCCGTTAAACTTGTTCGGTCTTTTTACATGATTATTGTTTTAAATACAGTGGAAAACATTCACAACTTGGTATTAGAAAAAGTGTAACCAATTACAGGAATGAATAAGGTTTTGAATAACATTTGTCATTTCACATCTAGTAATGTTGGTCACGTTGAAAGGCAAAAACTAAGTCAATAAATGTAATTCCGTCATTAAAAGTGATGTTTGTTGGAAACTTAATCAGTTATTTGATATAAATATAAAAGTTAATTTTTTTTATTAAAAATAATAACGCAGGCATTAAAATATTTGTTTAATGACAGAAATTCTTCATGCTCTATCTCTCCTGTTCAATCCAATCTGACAAATGTGTGAGGAAGTTAAAAACAATTGGGAAATTACTTCTCAGAAGCAAAATCCATAACAATAGTAGCATTTGCGACAGGCTGGTGAAAAATGGTGTCACACATGCTAAAGAAACTGCCCACTGTGCTTGGCCAGATTAGTCAAGATATATTACAAAAAAGGTTACATGTTTGCTTTGACATGATCTCTTAGATTTCGCTTAGTGAAGTAGTCAACAACTGACAAACAGGGAAGCAATCAATTGCTGTCATTTTAGTAACCAAGTTTCCCAAATAATGTAAATACAACAGGGCCTGATTAAGGTCTGTTGGTGCCCTAAGCTCACCCAGCACCTTGTGCCCTGGCTCTCTCCTTTGCCCCGCGTCAGCGTGTTCCACCGCTCAAAGCACACATATTATGCGACATCACATATAACAAAAAACAACTCCATTGCTCTACGTAGGATTTATGCCAAGGGTGTGCAAATTATTTGACTAGCCGGGCCACATTAAACTTTCCCGCAATTTCTGCAGGCCGCATACAGTTTGGTCAACGAGCCAAGAACAGTAAAACCTAATAACGATTTTTTTGCATTCGATCTTTGCACATCATTACTACTACACTCAAGAAAACTATTTTAGAAGTTAATAAAATTTACATTAAAAACTATAGATTTCAATTTTCATGTCAGATAGTGATAATTTTATTACAATGCTTATTAGTACAGTGTATCACACAATCTGTGCAGTACAGTGCATATTAATCTGTCTTGAAACACTCAATGTTTTTCTTCAATCTTCCTCTTTTTCTTATCCATGTTTCTGATCTATAAGAACACTAGACCTGATGAAACAGCCACTGATCGAGGCATGTACTACTGAGTCTAAGCAGAAACTAAAATTTGGGAATCCTCCTATATCAGGGGTGACTACACTTTTTCAGCTTGCTGGCTACTTACAATTAAATCTGCCTAGTCGACTTCTTGGACATAGTAGGTAGATCATTTTGACTTGGTTATTTTATAATTATATTTATAATTTATTTTTTAAAATAACCAGGTCAAAATGATCTACCTGCTATGAGCAAGAAGACGACTGGGCCGATCAGCCGACCCGATAATAGAAGCCTAAAGCCAACCAGCCAATCAGATTACTTCTCGCATTTCTTGAACATATGAGCGTTTCAAAGAAGGCTTCCGTGATAGTTTTCTGTGTTCTGTGATTACATCGCTTATTGGTGTTCCAAGTGAGCACTGTTAAATTTCGTCGTGTCCAACAGTGACACTAAGTGACAATCATCTTGTAAGGGTTAATGCCATCCGATGTAGTGGAAAAAATTTACGCGCACTATCTTTGCGATCGCGGCGCAGACTTAAGCTGGAAATATCTTCCTGATAGTTGCGACTCCATTCATTGCCTGGGCCGCACTTTCATTAGGTTGACAAACCTCTTCGCAGGCCGCACAAGATTTCTCGGCAGTTTGCACACGCCTGATTTATGCCATTTAAACTTCTTTATTCACTTCAAAATGAAATTTTAATTAAGTTAACTTATTTGACTGAAAAATGTAGCCTGTACAGAGCAAACAGTAGTTATGTGCTCACCAAAATTTGTTGTTAACAACATTCGTTTCATGATTCTTAAGAAGACTTTACAGAGTTTCTTTCTGGATTTTTGGAAAGCAAAGTCCTTTATGATATCCTCAAAAGAGAGTCGTAGCGCCAAGTCTCCTGTAGTTCTTTACCTCGTACTTCGAACAGTGGAAAACTTTTATGGTCTTTAACATACTTTACTGAAATTTTTTTGCCAGCTTGGTGCCCTAAGTATGTGCTTAACCTGCTTATATGTCAGTCCGGCTCTGAAATAGAAGTTTAATTACCAAAAAGACTAAGGACACTAATTACCAAGGATTACCTCATTGGTTGCCGCAGTAATGGGAAGCGGCTGATCAACCTGGTCACCCATTGCTAGAGCTAAGCGTAAATCTTTCTGCTGGTGTTTTAGTGGGAAATGTGGTTGGAATGCGTTCTCTTGATCAGCTCCTTCAACAATAGCTGCAACAAAAAACATAATCTGTACAGACCCTTCAACAACAACTGCAACAATAAAACATGGACATATACCACACAGTGACTAACAAGTGAAATACCTGAAGAGCAATTGCTTATCTTACATTGTTCCAAGATTATGCAGCTAGCCAAAATTGGAAAATTAGAAATACATATCAAATGTAAGGAAATGAGCCTCATAAGAATGGAAAAGGTTATTTACTGACACTGCAAAAACCAAAGATTCATTCATTCCATTTAAAAATGCATTTTTTATCTATCACCATTCTTTTGAAAACTGTTTAAGTCACCTACAGGAAGAGATATTGCATATGCCTAAAACCTTGTCTGCATTGAGCCTAGACCCACAGTAAATCGAGAGAAGCAACACTGGTCTCTGCTATTGTAAATCGAGTCCCACTCATTCAATAACAGCTATGATACTGTAACTTAGGAAGGCTAAAATTCCAATACATATGCATTATAATTTCCTTTAATAAGTACTTGAACACCTGAACAAAAACATTCTCCAGAAAATAAGTTTTGACCTACATTTTCCTTTTAATCGTATGAGACCGCAGTTCATGCTGCCCATCTCTAGTATCTCCAGAACGTCGTGTTGATTCACGCCACATTTTTCCGCTAAAGCCATGCCTTCCGCCATTCCAGCGATGACGGTACCCATCATCATGTTAATAACAATTTTCATTCGAGTTGCATTGCCAACATCGCCTGTAAATTAAGTAATTCATTAAAAATACAAGTTTGAAAACATATCTGTTTTTGCTCTTTTTATAATCACACCAGATTAATGTGTTCCGGACAAAATAGGACAATTCGGTATTTTAATCAGGAAAACAGTACTTTTTTTATTTCATTTCCTATCAAAATAAAACTGTAATTCATTGTTTGCGTAGTGTCTGTACAGCAAGGATCAATAAGGTAACTCACACAACTAGTTTAAACATTATCCGCTCAAAGGCGCTGCAAGTGTAGATGATATTCAATGTATATCAAGCTGCAATTTCACATTCAGCATGTTCTAAAGGTGAAAATCAATATAAATTTACCAATATATGCAGCTGACGCAATACTGTCTTTGCCAACATGACCAGAACAATGCGAGGTACACAAAGTCATGCACAACAACTATAATTACTAGCAAACAAATTGATTGAAGAATTTCACATTAAAGTAAACGCCTTTTGTACATGTATTTGTTAAACTTTCCTGCTAATAATCTGACACGAAAGTTATAATGATAACAAAACTGAAAAAATACCAGTATACAATTAATAAATTTACAGTTAAAACATTTCAATTAAAAGTAATCAAGTTCAGAAGCCTGTCTATTAGCTAGCCATGTTCATTGAGTTAGTCAGTCAGTCAGTCAATCTTGTCACTTAGTTTACTGGTCAGTTAGTAAACCAGATGTGAAACAAAAAGATAGTGTTAAGCAATCTGCAACTGATTGGTCATTTAACTAACCAATGAATTAGTCAGTCAGGTTGCCAATCTATTAATTAAGAAGTTTGTCGGTCGATAAATTTCCAAGTTAATTATATAGCTGTCAAACAGAGACGGACATTTTATCAATTTTTTATTCAGTGTGTGTAATAGTTGTGTCAGTGAATAAATTAGTTAGTCAATTAGTCAAATTCAGTGAGTTGACTCAATTAATGTGAGCTAAGCCGAGTCGACAGTTCTCGTTATTACTGATTACCGCTGTTGACTGTTGTTTACTTGTTGATGTTACTCTACTCCTCTCTACAACTAGTGCTTAAATTACGATGCATATATTTGTAATAAAGTAAAGTGCTTCAATAAAGTTAACAAGCTAAATAATTGATAACCACACCACCAACACATTTCAACCCAAGTGCCTCTCAAATCAGTTTTATACGCTTCATTCGCAAATAGGAAATAGAAGAATATTGGGTAAACTCTAATGGCACGTTCAGACTAGAGCGTTCTCTCGCAACTTATTGCACAACTTCTCTCTGAGTGTCAACTTGCGCATGAACTCTCAGTAACTCTCGCTGAATTTGCAAAAAGTTGCGAGAGAAGTTGCCAAGCCATTCACACCTCCGAGTTTACTCTCAGAAAGAAGTTGCATAATAGGTTTGTGAGAGAGAAGCTGCCAAACCATTCACACTTGCAAATTTACTCTCAGAGAGTAGTTACGCAATAAGTTGCGAGAAACCTCTCTAGCCTGAATGTGCCATTACAGTTTACCCAAATATTCTTCAATTTTTATTTGCAAATGAAGTATAAAAAGCTGATTAGAGAGATACCAGTTGTCATTTTAACTTGTACACAATGGCTTGGAATGGACTTTGTGAGGCACCTGTGTTGGAGTGTTTTATGCTGTAGGGGGTTGACTTTTAGTTAAAAGCTAATCACCAGCTACAGTTAAATAGTTCAATATCTATGTCAGGATGTATTTCACAAAAAAAACAGTCATGCATATCACTGCGTATGTGGTGGATATACCCTGCGCCGCTGATATATATTAGTTGAAAACATTAGACAAACAGTTTCTAACGAAACAATTGTCGAAAATTAATGCCACTTTCTATAAGTAGATTTATTTATAACTCAAAAAATTTTTTATTTATTTATACTTCTCAAGATATTTATCATGTTGATTTTTTTAAATATTAAGTAATTTCATTTATAACTGGAGTGGGCAAAGATTAATATTAACATGCTACTATAAGTCCCTATTTTTAGAGCAATTTCAGCAAATCTGGCTTTATTTTAGCATTTCCGTCATGCCTACTTTGGTGGATGACTAGATAGCTTGCTCCTTTGTCTACTTCAAAACGTGTTCTAATTATATTTAAAATGAGATCATTTTTGTATGTACGTATCATTTTTACTATGCACTGTGAACAAAATACAGCTTATGGGACTTAGGACAAGTTTACAAATTCAATCCAATGCTGACTAAGCCTGCATATCCCCCCCCCCCATTCACAAAGCAGACCACTCACACAATTCAGACTTCCAGTAATGGCTTATATTATTATTACTCCCTGGTACTAGTGTCAGGAGCGAAAGTCAGATGATCTCCTATAATAACAGGACAATTATACTTATTTGAAAGGTAATCACTGATGTGGTGTTCACTTTGCAACTAACACAATGTCCACTACTCACAAATCATTTCTTACCTTGGCAAATAAAAAATTACATCAGATAAACACTTTAGCAAAAAAAGAATTAATCTGAGACACAAAGCTTGTCACTGTTACAACAATACTTTTAGGCTAAGATTACTGAAAAATTCATTACCCAAATATATAGATCGTTTTCCCATTGCTCGAAAACAAAACTCGCAGTCAGCAAACAGTGTTCTGTCACCGGCAGCGATGAAGATCAACTGTTTTTGTTCGGCCTGAATTCGGCTCCCTGTTACAACGGCTTCTAAAAATCTCCCTCCCGCCGCCGTTATTGCCTAAAATTATTTAGCTGTGTTAACTGCAAAACACTTAGTAAACAAAGCACTGGAAAAACATGTAGCCATGACAACTAAAACTTTAAAAAATGTTATATGATTTTGCCATTTGTCCAACTTTCTATCTATTGACTGTGTCAGGTATTTAGTCTCCTCATTGCTACAACAGAATTCTGTTAGGCATCTAAGTTTATAAGTAACTGTTCTGCCACAGACTTAAACATCTAATACCATTCATTTTTAAATTAATTAGCAAATCAGTGGCCATAGTATCATATGTAGTTGACAAAGCATAAACCATATAAAGATACAATAACAATGCAACAGGAACACAAATACTTTCAGAATTTTCAAGCATTTAACACTTTAAAACCAGCATTACTCAGTATGGTACATTGTTAGATAAACTCACAATTAAAATTGTAGGAAAAGAGAAATTAGCATAAAGAAATCCAAAATAAGATAAGCTTTTACCGCAAGTGTATGCATGTATTATAAAGTCGTTCAGGATATAATTTTTGTTGCGTATAACTAATTTAACAATAAACATAGTAAATTTAATTGTGCCATTAAAGCCTTTTAGGCATCCTGAAGTAAATTAAATTCCAATATAATTTACCTTTGGAATTTTCATACTACACTAAACATCCTTACAACATGTTGAAAAGGAAGATATCTCAGTATAAAATGCAGTTTGGTGATTAAAAGCTAAAATCGTGTTGAAAATAAACAAAGATAAAAGTAAATGTGTATTTTACGTCAGATATATCGAGTGAGGTTTCCACGTCTACCACAGACATATTGACAAATCCTTTACCATCAGTCATTCCTGATGCAGCTCCATTTGGACCTGATACCACCTGGTGTACAATAAGAATATTAACAATGCAAGGTAAAAATAATTGTCAGAGTTTTAAACAATGCACAGGAAGAACAATCAACTTTTCACTATTTTTGTATGATGATGCCACAAAAACGTGAAAGCAATAAAGATCTTTCAGATTTTTTGAAACTGCCAAACAGCACTATACGGTTTATTTGACTGACTGTTTTTGGTCGAGGTGTTCGGTCAAATTTTGCGAAAAAAGAACCAGCAAAAAGATTCCCAGTTTGGCACTCTGTACCCACCTTTCTTCACAAAGTTTCTTGGAAATCTGTTAGATTAGTTTTTGCATAATAGGCTTACTGCCATAACAGACAGAAACAACCAAACAACAGACAAACAAAGAAACAAATTGTGCTGAAGCATAACTTCCTTACAAAGATAAAATAATATATATAATATGGGATGCTCTTTAAATGTGTCACCACTTTACGAATTTACATGTTTCAAGTACAGTGCCCAAAATTGCGCTCATTAACTCAACTTTGTAAAAGTATGACAAAATAATTGGTGCATCTTACCTCTCTGATTGCTGCAGAGTCTGCTACGCATGCAAATGTGATGTCGCACGCAGCCACAACGTCCGCTGGAGTGTCTTTCTCGTGAGCACCCGCATCTACAGCTGGCTGACACTGTAACAGAATTTTGAGAAATATTGGTTTCAAATGGTCATCAACTTATAATACTTCCTCTTTCAATAGAAAGTTCAACGACAAGCACAACAAGCCATTATTACACTATTTACATGTTCGTGTTGCTATCTAATAAAACCATATTATATTAAACAAAGTTGCAGAACTTTTAAAGGAACAATCATTTTGAAAATTTGGTCTAGTTTTAATTAACATGGTAATCTGGCCCAGCAATTGTAGAAAGATCCCATTTCCAAAATCTTTGATAGAATTTACAATTAGACTTAAGCCTAAGAGGTCACAAAAAATGAAATGATCTTATTTGAACCACATACCATCAGCCTAGGTTTTTTATCTTACAACTTACAGCGTGGAAAGCGGCTAAGCATAAACGACCGCTTTTTACCTGTCCAATCTTCCCTGGATATTTTATTTATATTGAATATCCTAGTAGCGAACTTATGTTCTATATATTTGGTAAGGCACTGAGAATGAACTTGGGGTTCTTTTGATCATACCTATTTCTAAACATCCCTGTTCTATACCTGCTTCTAGTCGAATTATAAACCAGCCTCACAGAAACAAAACGTGGTGATTGATGACTTATTTCCAATTTAAAAGCAAAACTAATAATTAAAGTTATTAATTACTGAGATGCTAACGTCTACTAAGGAAAATGTAAGGAGATGCAAGGAAAATGTCGTTACAGGGCTCCACTGCATTTATTAGGGCTGTAAAAATGCTCAGCTGTAAGAATTCACATTCTTATTTCTTATTTCCAACATCCCATTGAGCCCCAGTGCCCGTCAGCTGACTACAGCTGCTGCAACCTGCTCTGGTGCAACTCAGAATGCAGCAAGAAAACGCTGCTTGAGAAGGCGAAATAAGCCATATTAAGTGTGACCAAGCAGCAAAGACAGTCAAAATAAGATGTTTGTTGAAAAAATGGTAACAGCTATTAAATGCATAAAAAACTACAGCTAATATCTGAGAGGTACGTAAACTAATTAAGGTTTAGATCAGCTTACTAGTAAAGAAATATATAGGTCGAACGTATTACAGTTAGATGCCACAATGAGAAACAAAACAGAAATGTACTAAGGCTCAGGTCAACTTACTAATAATGAAATAACTAGGTCGAAAGTATTGCAGTTACATGCAACGGTGTACAAAACGAAATAGAAATGTATCGTAAATCTGAGGTTAGAAAGTGGTTTAAGATGTTAAAAAAGCACAGAATACATTTTATGCAAGACATATATTCAGCTGTTCAATTAATGACTAGTTTTGAGCAAGAGTTAGCCATGGTGTTTATTACTGATTTTAGACAACAATGTAAAATTCTTATACCAAGAATACCTGAGTGGTTAGCTTACAGGCCTAACTTTATATAATTAAACAGCAACCTGAAACCGGTTAGTAAATGGACGGAGAGCTCCATGGAAAAGCTACGTTTGGTTTCACCTGCCATGCCGCCTCAGTTTTTTTCCTTTTTAGAAAAAATATTTACAATTAATGTGTGTTCAAGAGTACAGGGTAGTGCGTGACAGTGTGCCAAACTTCTAAAAAGAGTAAAGGCAAATACTGCTTGATTTTTTTCTAATAAAAATCAAATTTGTTCCTACAGTTATACGGATTTTAATAGTTTCCAATAATTTTCTGCATAGAAACTAATCATAATCACAACAAGTGACTGATTACAGCGATGTAAATATGTTTATTTACAAACATTCAAAGTTCAAATACATGCAGTATCAATGCTAGTCTTAATGTTTCAAACAATTTATCATACAATTACATGCAGAAATGCAATTGATAAACGACACATACTGATACTGATGAGTTTTCTCAAAGCTTGAACAAACAACAAAAATAAACACTGCTTAATGCGACGGCTGTTTCAGTATTTGCTTGTTCCACAAAATACAATATTACCTATTGTATACCTGCCTGCACACCTGTATAATGTATATTGCAACAGCTAACGATTCAATTGCATTAATCAATGTTCACAGCACACGATTAACAAGGCAGTGAATGAACACACGCGTACTGGAAAATGCATTTGGCATTTACATCATGCAGAGTTTTGCAAGCTATCATTTTTTAAAATTAAAGGAATTTTGCTAATTGGAAGGTGATTATTCTTTATAATTTAGTCTGTAAAAGCAGCAAGTTTGTTATAAGCACATTTAAGCCTAGCGGGTGTGCTCTTAACTAGGGTTTGTTAAGCAGCTCTGAGCGCTGCTACTAATCAATCATCCTTATTACATCTACAGTTTGGGGTATTGGGAAGCAAATGAAGCTGTATTACCATGTAATAAGACTGAATCCTGCTGTTATAAGAGGAAGACATCTTAATCCCAAGAAAAGAACGTTGGCAATTTGTTTGCAAGTAAAATTGAGCAGAAAAATTACAAATTGATTTAATTTCAAGAATCCAAACAAATACTCATAAGATATCTTCCCAATCAGCGATGTAATTCTGATTTAAAATGGAAGATCATTCCCAACTGCGAAATTCCTATAGAAATTTGTCAATGATCAAAATTTCCCATGTTCCCTCAGCTGATGTCCATTGCAAATGCAAGTGTATATTTAAGACTTTTGTACAAATACCAATGCAGGTCAAGATGGTTTTGCCACTTTCAACTGTATCAATTCCTTTTTTAAAAGATGCAAATATAAAAAATAGGTATTGCATGTGTTTGCATACTGCAATGAAACCACTAATGCCAGATATGCAACTTGCACTGCTCAGTACACGTTGTACGTATGGCGGGGCTTAACTTTTTATTTACAGTAAGACCCGGTGCAGACATGCAGTTTTACTGGTGTATCAAAATCAGGCGTACAGACATGCAATTTTAAATTGTGCGACTGGCACTGTGGAACTTTAAGAGGTTGCATATTTTATGCATTTATTAATTCCTGCAACTACACAACGATTGCTGGAAGGGCAATTTTGTAAGCTTTATGAATACTTCCGCGATCACCTCATTAACTCCTAGCATTATCGGATGCGTCTAATAGTTTTAATTAACTGCTGTTAATTATAGGGCTGTACATTATTTATCTCGATATCAAGTGGAGAAAAAACATTATCTCGGAGAGGTTTATCTTACTGCATTATGTAAAACATACCTTACAAATTTTGTTTAGATTACCTAGGTATGTTTTACAACATAATCTAAGCAAAATTTGTAATAAGCTCACTTGTGTAGCAGGCTGCCAGCTGTATAATATAGTCACGTCATCTTATCCTTAAAAACAAAAACTGCATAGAAAGCGAACGCACGGAAACATCTATGCAGTTTAAAAAATTCGAAATTCAAACACAAATGTTGCTTTTAGTGATATCATTTCATATGGAAACGTTAAATTATTTAGTAGTGCGAATTTTATGCAATTTACAGTTGGTATATTTCCTGGGCAAGGCGTGAACCTTTCTAATGCAAGTGCAAATGACACACAGGGCGGAGTCAGAGCGACCGACAGGACCATAAGCGGTGTCTGTCACTGTGCTGCTTGTGTTGAGATGTGGTCGCATGCCCTGTTGACTCAAAGACTGAATATTTTGATCTTAAGTTTCTGAATTTGTCGCCGCATCTCTTAAAAGATGGTAGCGAAGACAGTGAGAGTGCTTCATTTTACTTAACTTGTTTTTCTTTTTTCGTAAGTTTAATGGTGCCTTTCATATAACCTCTTCTTGCGCTTAACTATTGTGTTGCACTATTAAAAATTCTGTGCTTGCGCACTCCTCTCACTGAAAACAGTTCATTATAAAACAGTTGCGGAACTAACAGTTTGAGTCAAAATTGCAGCTTTGTGTTGCACATGTCTCTCGTGGGCTTCAGTTATTTATAAATTTTGCAAATTTTAGTTGCACAACTGAAAATTACATGCCGCGTGGGGCCTAAAGCATTTTATTTTTGACTCAAGTTAATATTAATACACAATATACATTTACATGTACTTCGGTAACAGTCAAATACTTTTAGCAAACTTGCATATGATATAATTATAAACTAAAATTACTGCTCGTTTCGAAAAGTAAAGTCCGAAAACTTCTGCAAAATGCATTTCACGTACAAAAAAGTACTGTATATGACTACATATGTATATATATGATAACATACATTTAAATAAGTTTACGTTTCGCCGCATCATAATAATGCTGCCGTGTATTACGTTTGGGAGGGAGGGAGGGAGGGATGGAGAGAGGGAGAGATAGAGAGAGAGAGAGAGAGAGAGAGAGGAGGGGGAGAGGGAGGGGAGAGAGGGACAGCAGCGAAAGAGAGAGACAGGGGACAGGAGAGATTTAAAAATTTATTGATTTAATAAAAATCTTCAATAAACGCATAAACCTCTTGCGCGAGTAATAAAACACGTTCTGTAAGCATTTCATGCTCAGCGTCACATAATCCCAATATTAGCAGAGCGGTGATTTACAGCGAAATGCGACTTCAAACCATTTCATCGGGAAGAGGGAAAGAGCAATTTGCCTTAATGCTGTATGATTAAGCAACAGAGCAAAAGACATCTCTCAAGTAAGGAAGCCCAAGGCCCCTAATCAAATTACGCGGAAAACGAGGCAATATATGGATTTTGCTTTTATGTAGCTCGTTGCCATACAGCTCACGTTCTTTATAACGGCCTGCACACGGTCTTCATGGGACCCATTGGAGTTTTCAGTTGCTATTTATTCCTTCGCTCATTACATGAGAATTAGAATGGAAAACCTAATGCGAGTTGTGAGCCAAGGGCATCAAGCAGCTTACTGGCATTCAGTGTATTCCAACTTTCCCTGTAGTGCAGTTATTAAAGTAGCAAAGTAGGAGATGGTTACTCATAACTCATAAGCGATCAAAGAAACAAATAACTGATTAACATAGCAACACTAATGATTATTCGTAAGGGACAAAAGTAGTAAATGGTTAAACACAAGTTGTTAAAGTAGCAAAAGAATGTTCATAAAGTAATTAAAGAAGAAAATTGTAAATAAAATGTGTGTTAATATAGTTTAACTTGTGATATAGACATTTCATAACCATTACCCTACTAAGGTGTGTTAAAGTCAATATTAGCAAAAGAATGTCCATAAAGTAATTAAATAAGAAAATGGTAAATAGGATCTGTGTTAATATGGTTTAATTTATGATACAGACATTTCATAACCATTACCCTAGTAAGGTGTATTCAAATCAATATTACATGTTGAAACGTTCAGTTGCCAGGCAGATATGATCATCTTTATCCCGTGTTCCAACTTTCCCTGTGGTGCAGTTATTAAAGTAGCAGAGTAGCAGATGGTTACTCATAACTCATAAGCAATTAAAGTAACAAATTGTTATTCATAAGTAACAAATGGTTTTAGAAAAGTGATTAATATAGCAAAATTAATGATTGTTCGTAAGGGATAAAAGTAGAAAAATGGTTAAACATAAGTTATTAAAGTAGCAAAAGAATGTTCATAAAGTAATTAAAGAAGAAAATGGCAATTCAAAAAATGGTAAATAGAATGTGTGTTAATATCGTTTAACCTATGATATAGACATTTTATAACCATTACCCTAGTAAGTATATTCAAGTCAATATTACATGTTGACACGTTCAGTTGCCAGGCAGACATGATCATCTTTACTCTGCATACATGTGTGCATTTACATACTCTAGTTTGGCTTGGGTATAGCAGTGGCATGTTTAATGATAAAAATACAGTAAATATTTATAAAAATCATCGGCATAATTTAAACCAGAATGTTATGAAACGATGCAAATTACAAAAAATTCAAAAAAAAACTAGAGAAACAGTTCTGAACAGTGAATAATGCAATCTCATTTTTCACTTCGTTTATCTAAAGTTGTACAGCTACATTTAAAATGGTAAACAAGTTTTTTTTTCAGTTCTAACGTAAGAATCAGTAAGGCGGCACCAACTCACACAGAACAGGCATGCAGTTTAAAAAGCAGAGTTTCAATGGTAGAAAAGATCATCGTCAACAATACATTCCAAATTCGTATAATTGTCACAGTCAGATGTGCAACTGAATTGTAAACTTGTGAGATGGATTAACTACACACCTTTAGGCTAATTTAAAACGTTTTTTCGTTAATCAGCTCAATAACTTAATGTAGACAAAAACAACAATTTTTTAAAAGTAACTTACTGGTTCAACTTCTACAGGGATAAATCATCAAGACAAAATTCTCGGTAATCAGACATTTACTATGCAAAGCAAAACATTACTTTCACATCACCGCATATTTTTGTCACTGGCCTGGGGCATAACTTTTTCTTGTTGTGTTAAATTATTGCTACTTAGCTACTTCACTACTGAGAACAAAAGCCAGGACAAGACATAAAATGTTGTAAAACTTGTTTTAAATTCAAAGCGCGTTTGATATTAACTGCTCAGCTTTCAATTAATAGCAGAGAACCTGAAAGTATGAACAAGTGTTTATCAAAGAAAAAATAAGAAAGTGAAAACGTAAACCAAAGAGTATAGCATCAGACCCTTAGACGATTTATAAATCTTTTCGGTTTTACCGGAAGTGACTGTCAATTTGTTGGTTCTGCAAAAAATACCCGGCGAATATTCAGAATGATGGAACTCGTGCCACTGACAGCGTGATGCATCTTAAGAAACGCATCAAGCCGTCCTCTTGTCAATGGCAGTATTGACTCAAGCAGGATGATCAATGAATGAGGTCAATACATTATTCTAGTGCTCTTCCTACATAAGTAATTCCCATTTGAATGACACTGGTTGACGATGACATTGTGCATACGTACGAAATTAACTCCAAGCTTTAATCATTAACAGGGACACTGAAGACAGCCAGTCAGCCATTAATTGTATTGTCATTCCACTTTTGGCCGCTTATGTGCTATCACTTTTTATGTAAAATAGGAAAAACTTACAATATTACCTATAGCCAATAGTGTTACGATTGCTTGTGAAAAGTAAATTCAAAAACTTCCCCCTGCTTAGCCACTCTCATGTTTCACTGTTTGCAGTAACCAATATGAATTTGAATTAAATTGCTACAAACACAGTTTGATTATTCCTACTGAAAGCTGCCAGCCAGTGCCAGACGACGCGCAAGCGTAGTTCCCATTCTCCCGCACGTGCCTCAAAAACCAGAAGCATTGTGGGTACGAAAATGGCTGATTTGTTTCAATCAGTTCAAGAGTTATTTTGTGATTTCGCGTACATTTTTCAACTTCTTTGTTGCAGTTTATAACTTGGCCTGATAGCCAAAAGACGAGTGAATGAACGCGCTATGGACATTTCTTATATTACTGCGATTATGAACAATCTTGGCGAGAAAAATTATAGTTCCTTATATACACACACGTTATTTCTTTGTGCAAAATTTATTACATTATTTTACTGTACAATCCACATTACATTATTTTGTACAATTAAAACAAGCTTACATATTGCTAAGTAGTTCGTTTTAAGTCCCATGATTTTAAATTTCATCGTACTGTGCTTTCCTTACCATATTTTGTTTCATTTTATGGCCAGAAGGAGCCTCGTGTTTTATTGTTATTCCATCTTAAAATAAACTATTTACTTAACGCACTTACAGTGCGAGATTCGCCATTTTCTAGTTGTTGCTGGGTAGTGATATCTAGAAGAGGAATGAATGAAAATGCAATAGGTACAGCAGTATTCAATGTTAAGTGAAAGGAATAGAAATTTTTCAAATCAAAAATATACCAGAAAGATATTTTGCAAAAAGACAAAAGAAATCTAAGCTGCAATCGATACAAATTTGCTTTTAATGACTGGGGGATATCAAGCAAAATGCTGAGGCCAGCAGAAGCCCTGGTGCTCGGATGACAAGCTGGCTGAATATTACCATCCATGTTTTAAGAATATATTGCTTATTTCTGAATATATATAGAAAAAGAATCTATGGTCATATTACCACTTTAAAGTAAGAAATTTTTTTACCATGGGACAAGTGGAGTAAGGGAAACAGATAATATAGGTTTTACCAAATATTTTGAGTTTATATTATTCAGCTCTTACTTGAATCGACACGTTCTGAATTTTCTGTTTGTTTATTACTGTAATCATTGCACTACCGTAATTTAATTTAGTCAACTATTATATTTTTATATTATTATTTATATGCAAAATAAACCCATGAAACATGAAAGTGAAATTCTGTTTTTCAGTATGGATACCAGTAATGAAGAATGACTTTTGAAGTGTGTACAAATATGATGACATTAGTGGCAATGTTACTCCTGCTTATGGTTTTAACAACAGTTGTCAAAGGCAGTTCATTTCAACAGAAAATGTCCTGTCCACAGATGTGCATATGCAAGGAAGATGTGTTAAGATGCGAAAAAGCCAACCATTTTCCGCACGTGCCAAATAGTAGCCAGTACAGAATTGTGAACATTGCTGACAGTTACTTGCCTGAATTGCATAGTACTTCATTAAGAAATTTCATTAATGTAGAAGAATTGTCTATTGTGAACTGCAAAATTCAAAAAATTGAGAAATTCTCTTTCCAACCATTAATGAAGCTAAAATATTTAGACCTTAGTGATAACAATCTTTCATCAGTTAGGTTTGTTTTTAATGTTGCCATTTTGCACGTGAATCTCAGCCGTAACCAGATCAGTACATTCCCGCATGGACTGTGGTACAACGGCGAAGTCTTAGATCTTAGTCATAACCGTATCACAGATATGCAATATAAAAAATTTAACAAAACGTCCACCCTTAAATATTTAAACGTCAGAAACAATTTAATATCACGTCTAGATGGTGATGTAATGAAAGACTTATGGTGGTTAGAGACTTTGGACTTATCTCAGAATCAGATTAATCACCTGAATAACTTTATTTTTGAACAACAGTTGCATCTAGTAAAGCTGAACCTTTCAAGAAACAAAATAAGCAGGATAGATACTGATGCATTCACTGGGCTCAGGTATCTAAAATATCTTGATCTTACACAAAATGGCTTGTCGTGGCTTGACAATTTGGTGTTTAAACCACTGCTTAGCTTACAAGATTTATTCCTTGCTGACAACATGCTGCAACTATCCAGCTCTTTATTTTCTCATTTATCTCACTTGAACAAACTTGTCTTAAGACGTATGTGGGCTTTGGAAAAAGTAACCAGTATCACACTGAAAGGCCTCACAAATCTGAAACAACTAGAACTGGCAGAAAATCGCCAATTAACGGAAATTGATCATAATGCTTTTCAGTGGCTAACATCTGTGCGTAGTATAGATATCAGCAAGAATGATCATTTACATACCCTACCAGACATTACATTTCTAAACAATTTATCTGAGCTCAAGTTGTCAGGAACTAGTTGGAAATGCAGTTGCGATATAAAGTGGATTTATCAATGGGGAACACAAGCTGGTCATACAGTTACTGATCAAAATGTTACCAGGTGCAGTCAACCCACCACAAACGCTGGACGTTTACTTATGAAGTCATTGCAAGAAATCTACTGTGATTACATTCAAATTGATGATTTTAATGAAATTAATAGAGCAAAAGTTGGATCAGCAGCACTGTTAAAGTGTGTAGCAAGTGGCTATCCAAGGCCTGATTTAGTGTGGGCTACACCACTTCATGATGAACTTCATCTGAATAGCAGTGCAAGTGATGATGACAAAATTTCAGGAGAAGCGAACTCTGTAAAAATTAATGTAACTGCATCTGTTACATCAAATTTGGATGATCAACTAGAGAAGATTGATGAGAATGTGCTAATAGGTGATCCAGAGAGAGTTAAAGTGCTTAGCAATGGCAATTTGTATATCAGTTATGTGTTACGGAAGGATGGTGGACATTATACTTGTGCAGCTTATAACAGAGTTGGCAATACAACGGCTCTAATGAGATTAGCACTGAACTATGAGATATTAATGGATTTAAAAAGAGAAAGTACGCTTATAGGTTTTTGCACCTCTTTTGCATTTTTCATTTTTGCTCTTGTTGTAACCTATAGTCGCAAAAAGGCTGCAGAGAATTGCACATGTGGTCAGGATCGTCTTACGAAACGGCAACAAGCAAAACGATTAATAGAAAATATGGAAACGTATAAGCAGCAGCAGATGGAACGCCTGCGTGACCACTATTCACAACAATTAGCCCGCGTTAGGGACAATTACAGATTGCAGATGGAACGGATTCGGGAAAGTTATGCTAACCAACTTGATAGATTCCGACATTTCAAGTCTGGTGTTCCCAGTGTAAATAGTGACACTCCTGAAACCGTTAGTGAAATAGATGACATCAGTGAAACCGAACCAAGTACCCCTGCGACAACATTAGAAAGAATCAGAGAAAATTACAACATCCAGGTGAACCGGGTAAAGGATTATGCATCTGGGCAGTTAGAGCGTTTACGAGATTCGTATAATATGCAGATGCAACGTTTGCGAGATTATAGCTCAACACAAATGGAAAAAATATACAAGCAGTATAAAATTCAACAAAAGACATTAGGAAAAATTGTGGAAAGTCTAAACATAGACAACTGCAAAACCCTGCAGGGTAACAAAACAGGATCAATTCTCTTTGACTCGGAAGTTACAATAGATTCATTTCTGTTTGACAACATAGCTACTGTGCCAATTCCAGATATTGCCAGTGATGTGATACCAGAGTCTCCTGAAGAAACAGTAAGTGACAGTCCTCACTATCATTATTATTCAGATGATGACGACACTTGTAGTTCAGAATATCATACCGTGAAAGACATAAATTCACGTTGTTCATTGGAAAACATTTCTGAGGCAGGCTCTCAGTATAACAAAGTGTTATTTCCAAGTACTTGTTCCTTACATAGGCAATCAGAGTTACACGATAATGAAGTGAATTTTGACTTTGAAAGTGATCAGAGTGGCAACAAATACAAAGCTCGGTCATTTCCAAATATCTACAAAACAAGTAACGATGAAGATCAATCAAGTGCATTATTAGGTGAACCAATGACAAGTTTTGCTGGTTCAAAAACTGTTGAAAGTGTGCAGAAAATTAGTTGTAGTAATTTGTCGACTTGTGATAAAAAGCGATCAGAGCATAAGACTGAGGGCTTTATGTTAGAGAATTCACCTGCAAAGCAGCAAACTAGTTTAAGCGAGGCTAAATGCAGTGCCGATTCTATTCAACTGAGAGAAACTGCAAGTGAATCAAACGTTTGACATTTGAACAAGTTTTGTCAAGGAATGCAAAGCAAGTCTTTCACTTTATGATTCTTACTGATTCCTTATTAACAGTAATGAAATGTTTTAGTTTGTCATAGCCATCAAGTATTAGGTGCTAAGTGTATTTCGGAGTTTCTCAGTTACACTGTGAAATTTACATCATTTTTGGTGAGTGAAAGAGGATTTTTCTCACCTGTGACCTCTATAAGATTTTCAAATTGAATAAAATAGCTGCCAAAATTACCGCAGAGAATGGTAGTAGATGATGTTTAGCGTGTTACTTTTTGAAAATGAAATTTGAAAACTATTACTAGACACACGTTTCAATTTTATTAGATACTGTGAATATTACAAAACGCAGTAACTGTTTGGTCAATTTTTCTCCATAAATATTCTCTCTGCCTTGAAACGCATGCTGAAATCATTTTTTACCTTAGTCCTATAAGTCGTCTTTACTGTATTATATATTTTTTGTTTATGTTTTTGTTGTTGCAAATGTGTACCAAGTTAATTAACTTGATAGTATTTTTACAAGTAAATGCTAAGTCTGTAT
Source organism: Tubiluchus corallicola (assembly GCA_030141605.1). NCBI lineage: Eukaryota > Metazoa > Priapulida > Priapulimorpha > Priapulimorphida > Tubiluchidae > Tubiluchus > Tubiluchus corallicola. Next base: position 748,022 of record JAQGDQ010000008.1, on the reverse strand, counting down.
TTACTTTTGTGACAGTTCTATCATGAAAGCAGTAATTCAATTTCAGTTACATCAGTGGTTCTCAACCCTTTTGCTGCACGTATCCTTTTCACCATGTGTCCGATTATCATTCCTCTCGGAACTCTTTCCAAGATTGTCTGATTTGCTTCATGCACTCTTTTGATAATATGTTAGATTATCATTCCGCCTTTCCAAGATTTTCCGATTCTACACATTCTAGATTTACTTGGATTATTTTTATAGTGCACTTGTTCAAACTTAATAGGAATAAGTAGAAAATGATGATGAATTTAAAAGTTGTTTTAAATTAAGAACTGAAATTCAATTGTGTGATGTCTCACAGTTTACGACTTTATGCACAGTTTCTAGAATTGTAGTTCATATGTAATAAGTATCATATTGTACGTAATAAGATCAATATTCCAACTGCTTGAGTCTACCAGGCAGCCGGCCTGTAGTCCCATAAAAATTCTACCCTTGAAGAGCTAAAACTCTCCCTTTGGGGGAATTCCCCCAGTTTGAGAACCACTGAATTACATAATTATTTTTATTTTAAATATCATGGATGATACTAAAACTGCGCAGGCAACCTATTTTTTTGTGTAGTAAATTACAGAATTCTATTTAATGCGATTTTTAGCATTGATATTTGCTATGTAAAAATTGTGGATTGCTCTGCAATTTTTATATGTTTAGCTGTCCTTGGAATTCTCAAATAGACAAAATGCAAATCTATACATAAACTACTCAACCATTTTCAAATTATAAAGCTTCTTAAGTTGTATTTAAATAACTCTTTCCCCATTAATTAGCATATTTATTTGTTTATTGTTAATTTCTGTATGCTTTGCATCATTTCCATTTGTAAATAATTTGTTTCAACTTGAATGCATCTTACATGTTTTAACTAGAACTAAAGGTAATTGAGATAGCTTTAACACAGTGCGACTACTTTCTTAATGTACTTAATTGAGTCTTATTTAAATAGGCTTGTTAGTAGGTATTTATTAACTTGACAGATTATTGTTGCATATAGTTCCAATGTGTTGTGCACTATTTCTTTATAAACAGTTTTGTTTCAACTTTAACACTATTAGTCGATGTTGTTACTTGCTTAATATCGTGATGCTTGATACTTCCAATCAAATACAGAGCAATTTGAAAATTTGTATTGTAGTGATTATGTTACTGTTGTGGTTAATTGCCACTGAAATAAATTTAATTAAGTAATTAATGTTCCACATTAAATTACAATTGTTTTCTTAAAAATAACACAGGCCCAGGACCTTAGTAAATAAAAATTTGCTTCCTCCACACACTAAAGCCACATTTAGCTTCAGAATGGGAAAATACATATAAACTGAACACAACGACCAAAAACTAGACCAGATAAATGAGAAGATTTGTATTTCTTTCTAAGATATGCCTACAGAATCAGATAAATGTCATGACCAACCCTTGATCTGTCTCCGAACTGGAAACTGCAAGATCCAAGCAGACTGTTAACTGAACATTTACTCTATTATTAACGAACAGTCTCGAAATTAATTCATTTTATTGAATGACAAAAACCCATTGAGCAGGGGCATAACTCCAATAACTAAAAAACTGTGTAGAACATATAATTTGTGCTTACCTTACTTGACGTCCGATTCCACACTACAACTTTGTGTCCAGATTTAATGAGGTTCTGTACCATACTACTGCCCATGATGCCTTGGCCAAGGAAACCAAATCGCAATGGTTTCGTGCTGGCAAACGTTTCATTCCGAGAGTATATCGGCATGTCTGTGGGTGGTGGCGTTATTCTATCAGGACTTGACTGCTAAACAAAAAGCAAATATGGGCAGTGCTCAGGATTTACCTATATAAGTATGAGGGGTTACGCGTAGCTTATGTCAGATTACGGCAGATTTACAAACAATATACAATGTTTGTAAATCTGCCGTAAGTAAGATGAAATAATAAAGAAAAAGAAGAAAAAAGATAGACAGATTTCATGAAATGAAGAAAATGATCACGAGAGAGCGAGAGAGAGAGAGGGGGGGGGACAGGATTAATAGAAATCTTCGATAAGCCTCTTGCATGAGTAATAAAACATGTTCTGTAATATATATCTATGAATGTGGCAATGTCTGCCGATTTAGCAACTAATCTTAAAGGATTATTCTTAACAGCTAGATTCCAGTATTGCCACCAAAAATCTAGGTGTAGCTCATTAAGTGTTGGATCCCGGTTTCACAAATCACATAGAGAAAAAGTCTGAAGATCTAAGCACTGCCGTAGCACATGTCAAGTAGCACTGTTTTAGCTTTAGCCAAAGCTTCTGTGACAAGATGGGGAACAATGAAATACCCTGTATCACTATGCAGACCAAACAACAAACAAAAACACTGAATAACCTTCCCCCTTTAATATATATGGTAATTATGTTGCAAATTTAGCTTCCATAAAACTCAAAGACCTATGTGATACAATGCAAATGTCTGTATCGATATAAAAAAGAACAAATGCTCTGAATTCTAGATTAAACTTCCAAAGCAATAAAAAGAAAAACAATTAGAAACAAAACACCGACCTCTACTCTGTGTTTTATTTGAGTCATTTGGTTGTCTCGATCATTCATGTGAGACGCATGAAGTTTTGCTGGAGACTTCTGTACAGTTTTGGTGACTACACTGTCATCATCCCGTTTTACCTTTAACAAATTGTACATTTTCTGATAATTACAGATCATCGAAAATTAACTTCATTGAAATCATAGCATTACAAGAAAAAAATAAGCAAATTTATGCATATTATCAAAAACTTTTTGAAGCTTTATGTCAGCTACAACAGTAAGAGCCATTTAATACGCTCACTTTGGAACGGAATGTTTTGACTTATTAACCATCTGAATCTATTAGCCGACATGTGTAGTATTACTAGTGTGAGTCATCATCACTCTTCAGCTTAATATACACTGCAAAGGCTATGACAGCTCCAAACATTAGGTCTTTAAACTTATGCTAATTTTTTTAAAATTAATTCTACCCTCTCAGTTGCCTCTATGATGCCTGCACTTGTAAAGTTGCAAGGAATATTAACAGATTACAGTCGCTGCATCGGTGGCATAAGAGCAACAGTTAGCCAATTAAATGTTCTGTGAAAAGCTACAAAAGGAAACTGTTAGGCATGTGATTAAAAGTTTAGCTTTCATAAATTTTTGGGCAACAAGGTTAGCCGCAGCGGACGAGTGCTTGACAAATTCAAAGCAAAAATGTTGCGATAGGTTATTAGTACATAATAAACATATGCCTCTAAATAAATTATAGTGTATAAAAACAAAGAAGAGGTGGCATAGATGTAATAAAAGCTTTTTGGTCACACACAAGAGTCGTACGTGAAGCAAAAATATCAAGTCAATTACACATATTATTTGAGCCAATTGCCGACAGTTTTTATATACATTTGAATAGAAGCAACCCATATCAGATGTTCTTGAGCCAATTAAGCGACTGATTCTATTAACCATGAGTCTAATAAACGGGGCCTACTGAATATGTAATCTTTATTATTGTGTTTAGAGTTTCATGTTTTGAGCAGCATATGAATAAAGCTTCAAAATGTAAATGTTGCACTTGCTTACAAAATCCTGCAACTTTAGCGATTGGATGTCTGTTGAGAAATTGAATAAGGTCTGTTAATTCAATTACATACTATAAGGAGAAGTCAAAAAACCAGAAAAGTACAAATCACTATCCTAATAACAATAATAACAAAGATGTGCTTACTAAGGAATATTTTTAAAGCTATTGGTGCTTGTTAGGATTGTCGGATTTGTGACTTTCACTCAATTCAGTGTAACTTTTAAAGATAGTCAAGCAAAGGTAAGAAATGTTTACCTTTTTAACAACAGGTGTCTCGTCAGAACTACCTGACATCTGTCGAACACTGGAACGTTTTAATCCCTCTTTTATGTCTCCAAGCTGATGCACATCAGGCTGAAATAAAAAAGCAATCCAATTAAGCTATTACCATAATCAAAACAAGTAGTATTAATTTGTATGTCTCATGTGTAAAATGCGCTATTATTTGACAGCTAAATGGTAGATATTTATGATGAAAACCTACAAATGCTAATGTAATGATTGAATGAAATGTGAAAGTGTGCTATTAGAAAAATGTCTATGTCTATATGATCGTATCTCCCCACCCCTGTTTTTATGTCTCCAAATGCTATGTATACCTCTCTTAACGGAGAGATATGAAATACTCTAGTAGACAAGTAACTCTTACTTCTTCATGATCACTATAATATTTTATTAAAAAACAAGCAGTCTCCGTTTTGGTTGTGTTTCATTCGTTTCCAGAACAAACAAAAACATTTCAAATTGCATTATGGGTTTCTTTCTTGGTGTAAAATAGACTGTAACACTCTTTAGGAGACATAAAGGCAATTAGCAGTATTTTTGTTGCCAAGTTATTTGAACAGTCATCTAGACTGATATGAACATGTTTCCATAACAATCTATGGGCACTCGAACTAATTCGATGAAATCAATTTGGCAAAGACAACTCTTGCAAATGACCTAGGAATTTGGCAAAGGCAACCCATGCAAATGACTTAGAACGATTCAACAGTGCAGCAGTACAGTCCAACTACTGTCACATCCTGCACCTATGGCATCGTTTTCTAGTCCTGGTGAACCATTAAATGACTTTTGCACTGATAGTTCTGAGTACCAGGCATGGAAACAACAGCAGGAACCAGTTTTAAGAACTTTCGTATAACCAAGTAACTGACTGAGTCATTGCTACAGTGCTAAATAAATGTAAAATACAAAACTAGTAGAAAGTACAAAATAGAAAATCATTCATTTGTCTCACCCTTTTCTTAACAGGTGAAGGAACCATGGGTTTAGACAGCACTTTCTGCTCAGATTCTTCTGTCTGCAAGAAAAGACAGTGACTGAAATGAATCGTAATTAAAAAGTTGTTACAGATTTTTCTTTTCAGCAGAGAGGTCAGTAGGTTATTCGCTAAGTTGCCCAGTGTCCAAAATAAAATTTCCAATCAATTAAAAAGCATCATACAATAAAAGTCTATCAATAAAAACAAAAATCCAAATAAATAATTACTCTCTGATACCAAAACTGAATGCAGGCCAGTTTGTCAACTGCAAGAGTAATATCGAATTCTTTTCATTTGAAAATTATAGTAAATTCCAAATGTGATCATACAACAAAATTGTAGATTTCAGATGAGACCCCCTAATTTACGTCCATAATGCATAACATGGAATCAAAGGTTAAAAAATTGCAGTACAGCACACATGCAATTTTAAATGCAAATTGCCAGAATTAAAGAATTAATACCATCAAACTGGAGAAATGAACAAAGGTGTTAAAACTCTAAAATTTATTTAAAAAATGCTTGTGACGATTTTGCAATTACTCTTGAATCACTTTTACTTGTTTCCATAACCAAAAAATACGGATGTTCACTATTGTGCTACAGTGAATTGTTAACAAAATTCCCCTTCCCTTGACAACAGTTACAACAGCAAACAGATGTTTCTGAAATCGAATTTAGTGCCTGCTCTGCACTTTAGAACTCAGAACATTGCCGAAATAAGAAAAATGTTCTTGAACAACCAAGACAGTTGACTTCCACTTCTGCATAGGATGTCTAAATATGTCAGCTTCTAACTTGTTTAGTAAACATAAGCATGTTAAACAGCTTCTCAGACACAAATGCAGTGCATTTCATTTAATATCATAATAGACATTAAAGTTGTGTGCTAATTGAAACTATCTAATTATTATTATTTATTTTATTTCAGACATTTAAGCCCATAAAACAAGAATAAAAATAAGACACAAGCAATAACGCATAGAGTTAATTTACAGGAAACATAGTAAGCTTGTTTACAATTTTAGTCAGAATGAGTATGCAAGATTCTTTGCCACAACATACAAATGTTCGATCTAAAAATTGTATCAGTATTGTACAGCAAGTTATTAATAACAATATTCTGGCTGGAAAACAGTTTATTTCTGAGGGTGAATACAGTTTTTTTTCTACGTGTGTAGGAAGAGCTACGTACATTGTAGTTAATATACATTTGGCTTGCACTACAGCAACTAGGAGTTCTCTATCGGTATTATTATAAATAATAGGCGAGAGTGCCCTATAACGCCCACTGTGCCCACCTGCCAATTTTAGGAAAATTACAAACTGACATGTACCCAAGTTAATATTGTTTTATTCCACATGCATTTTCTGATTGTGAACAGTGCAAAAGAGGTGTGCAGGCGAAGAGAGGGAGCACCAGACTCTAACATATTTAGCATCTTCTTGATCTAATTTTTGGGTGTACTAAAAAGTCTGATAACTGATGAACGTTTGTGTACGGTTTTTAGATTGTTGGAAAGAGTGATTAATTTACTACCAGTAATTCATTAACTTAATTATTTTTGTTACATGTTTCGTTTAGAAATCATCTTTTACTAGAAAATAGCAATGTGCTCAAAGAGCCCACCCCCGATGTTCCCAAAAGTGGGCGCTTCATGCACAGTTAATTATCACACTAATTATACGCAATTCGTCACTGATATTCGAACTGTCTAGGTTTTGATACTTCATATTTCATCTAGACAGAGAAATTGATATAACAGAAAAAACAACAATCATTGTCGAATTACCATATCTTCCAGTCTCTTTGAAGTGAAACTTAGGAGGTTATAAGGCTCTAAATTTATAGTTTTGCATTGCATCAAAGCATCAAAACATTGTGATGTATTAGTAGAGTTGGCTTCTTACTTACTTGAGACCCATTACGTTGATACTCCAGAGAAGGACTGGTTTCAGTGCAGAGTGTATACCCAATGGTTCCACGAAGCATGTTGAAATGGACGTGATGTGTGTGATTATGTGATTCAGACACAGTATGAATTGTTCCAAAATAACATAATTCTTTATTTGTTCATAAAACAAAATAACATAATTTGTTTATAAATTTGGCATTTTACATCCAATTTAGATGCAATGTTTGTTCTGTGTTTTTGTACCAACTTTAAATATGGTTGGAATTAATTAAGTAAATAATTATAACGCCTTTATGTTGGTGTTAATTAATAATTCGATATCATGTCACGTCACCTGTTAAATACACGTCAATTGTTAACAAGTAGTTTTTTGTTGCATGATCCGTCTACATTTTCCAAAAATTAAAAATTTTAATTTTCTGTGTTTCTCGAATAATAATAATAACAATTTATTGCGAAGAATTAACAACACAAAATTGCAAAATTAGGAAGTACTTGTAGCATTTAAAGTTTCTAATTCACTGTTTAATCGTGATAACTAACTTCTGAAAATTAAACTCTAACTGCAGGTAACGGGTAATGTGCCAAATAAAATCAATATTAAATTGTTAAATTACAGATCACAAAATTGCATATTGGGTGACATTGCTGGTATTGACTACGTTAAATCTGTCGTTCACAGCAATTGGCATTATAGGAACATTTTACCTGTTGCAGTGGGCGTTATGGCAATACGTAACATTAAGACACACAACTATAGGCGTTTTGGGAACACAGGGTGTGCGTTATAGGAACAATGTTCCCCAAAGTGCCCACTTTTGACCAAATTACTTTTGATCAAAAAATTTAAAATATTAAGATTAAAATTGCCTGAAATTGACATCAAACAAACATTAGAGTCTGTTTCATCAAATGATAAGCTGCTAATAAACATTTGTGCAACTGACTGGTTTTAAAAACACTTCAAACCTTAGGGGCTGCGCTATAGGGCACTCTCCCCTACGTATTCTGTCAATATATTTAAAAGGCTACTTGTCTACAAATACCATCACCGTATTAGCATTGTTCACCATCATCCCACTAGACTGACTAGAGCAATTATTAGTACCCTCAACAGCAAAAGCACAAACAAGTTTGCTCATATTACAATGAGGCAATATGGACAAAACCGCACACAATCTAATTACTTTGCCAGCACGTTCTTTTCATTTTTTCTTTTAAACTGCTAACATTAGACAGATTTCTTGGTTCTAGTTCTTAATAATGCGTGAATACAGCTACCATTACCAAATGTTTAGATGGGCTTTTTTGTGAAGCACCCTTCCTTGCCTTTTCTAATATCATATTCAGTTCTTCGTCTATACTGGGCAGACCACCGGCCTTGGAATCGGCCTGCAACAACAAATGACAGGCTTTACCAAGCCCACATGTTCTGACCACTAGTTACTTTTAAAAAAAATGGTTTGCAATTTTGCTTTTATAGCTTACTAGAATTTACAATTAAATTACCTACAGCTTTTTCAGTTAACCTTAATCATTAATACCTCACTTGTCTTTACTTCTAGTTTTTACTTCTATATTGTCTGGAGAATACAGTGTTATATAAAATATTACAAGTAAACGTGGGAATAGTTCTTGTATATCAAAAATGTGCTTATTAATTTTAGACGTTATATTCTCTAGGCTCTCTTATTTTTATTTCAAACAAGGATGTTTCAGTTTAATAAATAATTCTATTGACCAGGCAGTATAGTGCTGGATTTTATCGACAATGTCTTATTTTTATTTTAATACAAAGTAATTTCTGAAATAATACCAAGTAACATAATGTAAGTACAATAAAAGGTTTTATAAAAAAACTGTGATAAAATTAATTTATCTATAGGCCAGTGAATGTTCTGTGAAGTACCTATATATCATCATACGTAGACAAATGTATTATCATGAAAGATTTACATTTCAGTTTGGTCATACTAAATACGTCAATTACTCAATGTACCCGGTACCTTTGTTTAAAGCCAGCCAATGTTTTATAGTTCACACACAACCTTATCAACAAGTGCTAAGACGCACTGAAAGACGAACAGACGCACTGTTCCTGATGAAAAGAAAGGTTCCCACCTTTGGTGTGAGTTTCAAAAATTCTTCTGCCGCCTCGCAGGCTTCCTTAAATGGTCCTCCCCGACCTCCTTTCTTAAAGTGCTGATCTTTATGTTGCAAGTAATTCTTTATGTTTTCCTCCAGGATCCAGGCACTAAAATAAACGAATATTTAAATGTTAGCAATGTAGCCAGGTAAACAAGTATTGCACGCAGTGTCATAACAAAAAAATAAAAAAACTTTACGACATAGTTTATGTACAAGTTTATTAATAATGCTCTTCATATGCACATTTGTATTTAAAATATTTACATTTGTTAGGTTTATATTTATAATTATTTAATTTTCTTCATTTCCATTACTTTCATTTTCATCACAAAATCCTTCTTCGCACATTTTCATTCTTTCTTATGAAATTTTTGCATCATGCATTTTTAAGATTTGGCTATAGCAAAAGCTTAATATTTTTCATCGAGTGCAAAATTTTTACTATTACTAATTCTTCGCCACTTTAATACTTAATAACTCGTAAGCCTTGCAAGTTAGGATCACCAAACTCACATGGCTGTCCTGGTACTCTCACATAGTCCTGGGAGGGGGACATACAACAGTGTGGCAGCCGCTGACCACTGGTTAAGGGCAGTGGGCGTCGGTCACTTTTTTGATTAGGTAGCATCTCCTCCTAAGGCTTTCGGTTTTTCTCAATTTTTTTCACAAGTATTTGGGTACTGTAGGCCAGGTGTGCACCTGAGGTTTTAAAAAGCTGACAGGCTTTAAACTCCCGAGTGAGGGACCAAAATGCAAAATTTGGGGTCCCCCAATTTGTGACCTTTTACATGCTGAGAGCTAGGAACACAAAACACACAGGATACACTCTCTGGTCAAAGTTACCTATGTATACATGTGACCCGAATTGCTGGGTCAAAGGTCACAGAGCGGTCGGGTCTTCATTTATTTTTCTTTAGGATCCATCTGCTCCCATGGTTTTTGAGCTAGGGCGCTAATATTTGGCATGTGGTTAGGTGGGGCCAAGTTGTTGGGCATGGCAGAATATTGGTCATTTGGAGGGGGAAAATTTTCTGCTAGGAGGCAAAAACCGAAAAATGGGGGTTGGGAACAGAAATGCATCAAGTGTCTTGGAATATTACCGTGTAGCATATCAAATGAAAGGTCTCGGTGAGATGGATCGAATGGCATAAGTTACAGTAAGAATAGCTAACTCACGACCCTGCTAGGGGGGCAAAAACTAAAAAATGGGGGTCAGGAACAGAAGTGCACAGAGTGTTGAGCAATGGCACCTTGTAGCATATCAAACGAAAGGTCTCGACGAGGAGGATCGAAATGGCATAGGTTACAATGAGAACAGCTAATCCGCGACCCACTTAGGGGCAAAAAACAAAAAATGGGGGTCGGGAACTGAAGTGCACCGAGTGCTGAGCAAAGGTACCTTGTAGCACATCAAATGAAAGGTCTTGATGAGGTGAATCGAATGTCATATGTTTAAATGAGAATAGCTAACTCGCGACCCTGCTAGGGGGTAAAACCCGATAAATGGGGGTCCAGAACAGAAGTGCACCGAGTGTTGAGCAATGATACCCTGTAGCACATCAAATGAAAGGTATCGAAGAGGCGGATCGAATGGCATAGGTTACAATAAGAATAGTTCATCCGCGACTCACTTAGGGGCAACATGGGGGTCGAGGAGACAAATGCCTTCCAGGATCTGCCGAAAGTAGGTTGCTGTATATCAAATGAAAAGTCTCAAAGAGGCAAACTGAATGATAAAAATTTTGCCAAGATTATTGACCTTTGACCCGGACCCGTGGGTGATGAGCAGAAGAGTTAAATGCTGATGTTTCTTTGTGAAATGCACTTTCCATGTTTTTAAGCAACTCAATAAAAGAAAATAAGCACTTTCAAAAAAAAGCTATCGTCTCTTCATTTTTAAGGCTGAATTTTACAACTATTGTTCGCAAAATCTTCAGTTTCTGACCACGTGAGAAACATTGCCAAATAGTTTACTTTGTGCTTTGAGACCAATGTGTGAGTTGCACTTGGTACAACTCAGAGTGTTTGTTTTTCGTAATGATTTTGCTTAAATTTGTCAGATTTGCTTACAAGTGTAATTGTGCAAAAAAAATGAACACTTTTAAAAATTGAAATCTTTGGAAACAGCACATATTCTTTTTTAAAAGTAACATCCAAAATAGATAAACTTATGCGAATAACTCCTTTTTAGACAAAAATAGCTTCTCCGCACTTAGAAGTTGTAAGTTTATCACTCATGATGTCCGAAAAGAAAGCAGTGATTTGAAAAAATGAAAATAACTACGCACTAAAAAGAATCGCAGTTGAACAAAAAGTTGCATGCCTAAATCATTTCCATTATTACTAACAGTCTATTCTAATATGAATTGTATATGTATTATTATTGTTATTATCATCATTAAACTTATTATTTATCGTTAAAAATCAGATTATGATTTGTATTGCATACACAAAAAGATAAGGCACAAATTAAGATTAACACCTTTTCTTTTTTCCTTTATTATTACAACTGAAAAGAATCTGAAACGAAACAGTTCATGAGGATTTATAATTAACTCTGAATAGTAAGCGAAAGGTGTGAAAGTGTAAATAACTAAAATGTTTCACATGTACACATTGATACAGTTATTACCAGCATACAGACTATGTAAGTTTATAGGTAAATTTGTTAGTTATTTGATTACCAAGCAAATAACTGCTAATACTACGAGATCAGTTGATTCGAATCCTTCCATTTTAACTTAAAATTTTGTTATAAAAATGAGCACCGAAAATTCCTTTTGTACTTTTTAGTAAAAAATAAAACAAACAAGAAGGTGCTTAATTACACATGATACTATTGCATACTACTGCTAACAAAGTGACAGCACTTACTAATTATCTGTCCCAAAGAAGTACACACACCACATAGGTTTTTTGCCTGCTGGCCTCTTCACATCTTTTGTAGGATTTACAATCTAAAGTGAAGATATTTAAGCCTCATATTAAAAATGAACCAATATTGCCATTGTAGTGCACTCACGATCTATACAAGATATGATAATAAGCTTAAATGAATTTTAGAATTGTATTGTAGTTATGAGTAAATTTGTAAGTAAATGATGTGCATCTAATTTGAACTCCATATAGATATATTAAATCAGGGGTGTGCAAACTGCGGCCCGCCGACAGATCTTGTGCGGCCCGCAAAGAGGTTTGTCAACATAATGAAAGTGCGGCCCACGCGATCCAGCTGAAGTCCGCGCCAATATGGCAAAGATAGCGCAGGTAGTTTCTGCCTCTAGATCGGATGGCAACAAGACCGTTGTCATTTAATGTCACTGTCGGACATGACAAAATTTAACGTTGCTCACTTAGAACACAAAAAAGCTATGTAATCACAGAACACAGCAAACTACCACGGAAGCCGCCATTCAAACACTCAGATGTGCAAGAAATGCGAGAAGCAATCTGATTGGCTGGTAGGAAGACCAATTAGCCAATCTCTAGGCTTCTATTATCGGGCCTGTTGATCTGTCCAGTCGTCTTCTTGGTCATAGCACATAGAACATTTTGACTTGGGTATTTTACAAAATAAATTATAAATAAAATTATAAAATAACCAAGTCAAAATGATCTACCTACTATGCCAAGAAGACGACTGGGCAGACCAATTTGTGAGTAGTCAGCAAGCTGAAAAAGTGTGGTCACCCCTGATATAGCGGGATTCCCAGATTTTAGTTTCAGCTTAGGCTCAGTAGTACATGCCTCGATCAGTGGCTGTTTCATCAGGTCTAGTGTTCTTATAGATCAGAAACATGGATAAGAAAAAGAGGAAGATTGAAGAAGAACATTGAGTGTTTCAAGACAGATTAATATGCACTGTACTGCACAGACTGTGTGATACACTGTACTAATAAGCATTGTAATAAAATTACCACTATCTGACATGAAAATTGAAATCTATAGTTTTTAATGTAAATTTTATTAACTTCTAAAATAGTTTTCTTGAGTGTAGTAGTAATGATGTGCAAAGATCGAATGCAAAAAAATCGTTATTGGGTTTTACTGTTCTTGGCTCGTTGACCAAACTGTATGCGGCCTGCAGAAATTGCGGGAAAGTTTAATGTGGCCCGGCTAGTCAAATAATTTGCACACCCTTGTGTTAAATGTATTATGTGACTAGAGACCAATACAGATTACTCCACAACACGAAAAACAGGTTGGAAGTACTGTGCACCTTGAGAACTGACTAGGGGGTCAAACAGAGTGTCGTAGAAGCCGTGAGCTCCAACTCATATGGCAACTGTAAACCTTTGCTATATTTCAATGGAAACAAAGACAGAAACTTGAATCTTAAGCACTTTAAAATTTCTAATGTTTGTAAAACTAGCACACAAATCAACAATGTGCAATTTTAGCACTCAGTCAGCTCTCCCAAAAACACCATACAGATTACTCCATAACATGAAAAACAGGGTGGAAGCACTGTGCACCTTGAGAACTGACTAGGGGTGAAAGAAGAGTGTCGTAAAAACCATGAGCTTCAACTCATCTGGCAACTGTAAATCTTTGCTATATCTCAATGGAAACAAAGAGAGAAACTTAAATCTTAAGCACTTTAAACTTCTAATGTTTGCAAAACTAGCACATGAATCAATGTGCAATTTTAGCACTAGGTCAGCCCTCCCAGAAAGTCTGGTAAACCTATCCGAGGACAGGCAGAAATCGTCTGGTTCCTGTACTGATAAATTAACTTTGTCATGTTTACTGGTATTTTCTCTGAGTCGTTGTACGCAGTTAGCGATGTCCCGGTTACCCCAAACTGTAATGTTTACAGCATAGTTTAAATTAATCTGGTTGTTTAAGATCCATCTAAATGTCTAATCACAAAAAGCTTCTGCTTGTGTATTTCACCCACCATGTTAATAATATATGTTACTAAAAATGATTTTTTGAAGAATTTAAAAGACGAAAATAAATAAATGAAGTATTATCAAAAAAACGACATCTTGTTTTAGGCTACGTTTTGATTTGATGAAAATTTTACCCGTATTTCCTTTCCATTTGTGTGCGGTAACACCATGTTACTTCACACAGTGGTGCTAAACAAATGATTATTCAAAGTGTAGCTAAAGATTTCCTGTAACTGCCAAACACGATGAACTGAATTATAAATACATAAATTTATGAATAAAAATGCCCATTGCCCAATACCAAAGTTGTATATAGTTAGTTTACCCACCTTTAATTTAAGTATAGCAAAATCTCTTTGTTTCTCATTGAGTTAATTATTTATTCAACCTTCAGATTTTGCTTAATAGCTCCTAAAGTGTGTAAGCTAGGGTCATTTAAGAGGAGAGACTAAATGAAAATGCTTTTGCAAGGTTTGCAAAGCGCTCCATAATTCATTATCCAAACTGATCTGAATATTCGATTAAGCTAACTTATCTGGTTATAAGCCAAAACCGGAAGTCAATCTGAAAAAATATTTAATGATGTCCGGTATTCGCTATTTGACAAGAATGTGTATTTGGAGCAAAACTAGCTTCTAAGTAGATGCATTTTTGAAATACATACAATAAAACTTACAGAGCAATAAATTTCATGTATGCATAAAGGAAAAATTCTCTCATTCTAAAATTTTGAGCTGATATTTGAAGTAACATACGAAAACAACTGACCATCCATTTCAACATCAAAAAACTGGCTCAGGTGCTGTAGTTCACAGACATGTGTGAGCTTCTCTGTTGGATAAGACGAGTGAAAAGTTGAAAATGTAGCTAAAAACTTTGTTGCTGTTAACAGAGTATTTTACTATAAATAGAATGTGAATAGAAATAAAAGAATCTTAACCTGCAATAGGTTTACTAGTTCTAAAATGTAAAAGCACTTTTGCAAATGCCAATAATTTCAAATAAATTATAGCCCACTCAAATCTACATCATCTAATCTTACAATAATATGATGCAGTTTCGGTGATTAAAGTTTTAAACAATTAGAATGGAGAAATCTGCTTCTCTGTCACAATGTGCACGAAAACCGGCAAACCGCGATACAATACACATAGTTCACAAACCACAAAGCTACCATGCGCTTTAGAGAGCATATCCAATTACCTTTCCAGGCCAGGCTGGGAAACCTTTCATTTTAGCCCTGTAACACAGAAAAAAAAATGATGTATTCAAAAAATATATTAAAACAGGTATCAACAAAACTTTTTTTTTAAATAAAAAGCTTAATAGCTTACCAGACTACATCACCGATACTAAACAGAGCCGACGCCATGATTTGATTTTGAAGTGAACGACTTCCCAGAAAATTAACGCATCGGTCAAGAAAATACGTGCACTCGTCATAGCCCATCACTGGGCAGACGATGCAATACTGAAAATTAACTATTTTAATTTAATTTGTTATCTTTCATAATTAAAGCAAAACCGGAGCCAATCTTAAATAGGGGTGGGCAATCTCTACAAGAAAGCGAATTCGAATTGAATCGAATTTCAGATGTTTGAATTCGAATCGAACCGAAATTCAGAGATTGAAAGATTTTCGAACCACCAGTTAAAATTAGTCTGACAAAGATCATGCATATTACTCGATTTTGTTCTGCAGTAAAACCATTAATAATTTGTTTAAAAGTTTGCACAGAAATCACAGCTGCATTTTGCTAATGCATGATGTTTCAAGCGTTTTAATGATAAAGAACATGTGATTGAAGTGCTGAATTATTGAAATCTATAGTTTTAGGTTCGAATGGAATTCGAATGTTCGATGCTCACCCCTAATCTTAAACTGTAGGTAAAAAAATCTACTCTTTAAACTATTCAAAGGAACAGAATTTTTTTCAGAAATTACTTACGTGAAAGAACTATTACCACACAAACACAGTTTCATGTTCATGCCACTAGTTCTTTATTGTTATATGCATTTGGTCATTGTCTAGATAGATAGGCACTAGCATTGTATCTCTCAGTTCAGATGTGCTAGTTTCTAATGAACTACACACGCTCTACAGTTCATGTGTGAACACAGCAGTAAATTTTAATTTGAAGTATTATTTCTATTAAAATGTAGAATTTTCTCAATCTAAATTTAATATGAATCTGAGTCTACAAGAACTATACATAGCTGAGTCTTTAATTCATTCTGAATTTTGAGTAATGAATAAAAAACTTCACAATGAAAAATTACAAGATATGGGAGTGAAAAATTTTTCTTCTGGTGCTGTTCACGATCTTCAGATAAATCTTGTGATTCTTATTTTTTCACTTTTCGCCTAAAGGTTATACCTGATGGGACTGAAAGGTTTTGAAACTTGTTTTTAACACAAATCGTCCGGTGCAAATTAATACTACACAGTACACACACATGATAAGATAGAAAGAGAAATAATTCAGGATGAGCACACATCCAAAAAATAGGCTTAATTGCAGCTAATTTACTAGTGAGAGCGTCAGACTAAAAGTGTGTGGTATTGTAATTAGCGCTTTGAATTTACTTGTGAAAGAAATTTCTGGTAGA
Organism: Tubiluchus corallicola; assembly: GCA_030141605.1. NCBI lineage: Eukaryota > Metazoa > Priapulida > Priapulimorpha > Priapulimorphida > Tubiluchidae > Tubiluchus > Tubiluchus corallicola. Next base: position 731,559 of record JAQGDQ010000008.1, on the reverse strand, counting down.
GAATTTCATAAATTAAACAACTGAATAAAGCCGAGAGAAAGGTTTGATTTATGCATAGAAATTCTGCATCAAATAAGGAATGTCCGTGTTAATTTAAAATGAAAATGTGCCAGCCCATGCAAAAGGCCCAGTAGTACCAAACTAATGGCACTAATTTTACCAACCGATAACATGCAAATCTCGGGAGTATCTTCTCCCATATGTATAGGTAGTGATAAAAAGACTTAATGTAGCAGCTGACCTTGTTACAGTTAGCTAATTAGCAAAGGATTTCAGATTTGATTACATGCACATAAAGAGAAACCAGATTGATAATACGATTTTGCAATCTATGTATAAAATCACAGTGCAGCATCAGGAGTAAAACATTTTTGGATACAGTACTATTTGGATAATCAATGTTAAATTACTGTAAATTATTATAATGGATGTAATGCCTGTTGTTTTGATAATAATCAACTATGCCCAACCTGGGTGCAGTTCATGATGGCGATCTGGGCCCTCATGGCATAACAGATGAGTACATCAGCTCCCGGACGAGATGGGTGTTACAATGAAGATAATAGTAAGACAGTTGTACACCTCGAGTCTGACGTCACGGATTTAAAGCTTAATTGTTGCTGGGAAGATGGAGATGCTTTTGGGGAGTGCGAACTGCTGAAGCAGAACTGACTTCAGGGAGGCTGCAGGCTGAGTTGAATTATTAAAGACACTGCAAATCTGGGTCATTATTACACAGTTAAAATGCAGCCATTATTAAAATATTTTATATTTACAGTGCAATCTTCACCATTTAAATTTGGTCTTACATGGCATACAATACATGCACTAATAACCACAACAACAACTTCTAATAAATCCTCCAAGGTACTGCTACGTCACTTTTTCCTGCTTCATAGCATATCTGTATAAGATATGGCTTTCACCAATAATTTGCATTAACATCCACAATAATAAGAATGACAATTTTGCAATCAGTCAGTGGGTAAGTTAACAATAAGCTAAGGTATACACTAACCCATATATCATTATGCGACTGCAGTAATAGACAATTTTGTGGCTAATTATGTATCAGGAGTTAAGCATTTAACAGCATACCATTTTTTCCAATATTGTTAAAGCCACTTCTGTAAAAATACTTCTGTTATTTTAAATTGTTCCCGCCATCATATATTAGTTATCTACACCCAATTTGGTCTAAAGTCTTTTTAAACATTATTTATCTGGCTGACAGGTCTGTAGTGGTTTTCTGTTAGTACAAAAGAAGTTTATTTTTCAAAAATTGTGCAAATTTCTGGATTGGACGTGTAATTCTTCAGTAGAATTGGCTGAGAACGTATTATCCACTATGTGCAAGATAGGCTGTTTCAGTAACCTAACCAACATAGTTTTATGTACATGGATTCTTTTGTTTTAAATTCTTATTTCCCAATGTCTACATTTGGGTACATGACGGGTATGCATTTTGATAGTGATGATGGTTTTATCGCCATTATTTCTTCAAGTTGCACTTGATGTAAGTGCACTACATTTACTGGTCTTTATTTTGCATGTAAGAGATAATCTAATCTAATCTAGTGGATATTACATTGTCTTCTCAATAAGAGCGGCGATTGAGCACAGACTCCGCAGAGTGATGAAGAAAATCAATTGTGCGCTAAAGCTTTCCGTGGATAATGGATGAAAAAGACAGGTTTTTCTCAAGGATGCTTCTATTGCTCCAACCGCCCGACGACTACTTCGTCAGCTGCTAAATAGAATTACTGATACATACTCTAATTTCTAAATTTCATTGTTTATTTATTGTGTTGCGGTTTCACAAGGCTAGATTTCATTAACAACTGTCATTCTGGGAACAAATTGTAACCTCAGCACATGGTGTTATTTTACTAGTTCACATGGAAGGTCTGTGCAGTGAAGATTTGCTCAATGATGATGCATACAAATTTGATAGCCAGGCCCTGGTTGCAGAAACGGTAGGATAAAATAGCGTTTCTGAAGCGTTAAATTTAATTTATTCTTATTTGTCTCATACAACACCTGTAAATTACAAATTGTTAATAAATGATAAAAATTTGGAAAGATCGAGAGATAGAGCTAGAGCAGCTAATGTTCACCAACAATATTCAGGAGCGTTTATAGAGGCTATGTATGGACTAATCAACTTTGAATCTGTTTTCACACCTCTGGTTGCATACGTATTACTTTCAAGGTGATATGAAAGTTATATGTGATTACAGAAATATCTATATTACTATTACTATTAGTTTTATTAGAAATTTTGCAAGCAAAAATTTTATATGTCACACATGCGTCTGTTCCTATATGAGTTTTGTTTAAATTTTTCACAAACTAGAAAGCAACTGTTTCTATAAAAAACATTTTGGCTGCCGTGCCAATAAAGATTGTGTAATTAAAAATTAAGTAATTAATAACCAAAAATTTGCGTGTAATAACAATTTAATTACACAGTTTGGTCTAATCGGCTGTGTACGATTTTGTCCAGGAAAAGCTTTACAAGCAAACAAAAGACAACATAGAACAGATGAAGAAGGAATGGCAGCAAGTGCAGACAGAGTTAGTGAAACACAACAAATGTCTTATCAGGGTGAGGATTTTGCAATTATTAAGGCAATTAGTTGAACAATACAGGCATACATATGCTATTATATTTGTGGAAATAGAGGGTCAGGTGTAGCCCGTCTTAACTACCAGGGTACAAATAATGTTTCAAAACAGCAATAAAAAGTACCCAACTAAAATAACATGTAGTTTTTTGCCAGATCCGCAACTGTTTAATTTAATGGTTTGGTTCTTTGGTTTTCGAATATATTTAAATGTTGCACATATGCTGAGAGAGATTGCTACATTCGCACAAAAAGTGAGTCAGACAATATGTGCCGTGTTTTATGACACATGGGTGACAGTTTCGGAGTAGTGATAGATAAGCAGGTTAGCAGTCTCTCTTGCCCACACGCAACATTCAGATTTAGATTTCTGACACTATAAATTAATACATTTTAAAGTTTTCTTCTGATCTAGTCATAGTACGAATGTAGTGAGCATTTATTATAGCTCCTTTTACAGTGATATGTGGTAAGGTATACAATTTCCCAAATAGAGCTAATTTATACATTTTTATTGTTTTTACAGCCTGGTTACGTCATAGTAGAACAGTCTGTTATCGAAGAACTTCGAAAACAGATCAACCAGTTGACTAGATTACTGCCTCTAATAATACAAAAAGATCTTCAAAGTTTGGTGCAAACTGTTATTGCGACGCAGAAGGGTAAGACCATGTTTAAATTCGCTTTTGTTGAAGTACTGCTCTAGAGGCAAAAGCTTGCAATGTTCATTTATGGCAGCCTTCATTCTGTAATTTACTTTTACACTTTTTTGTTACTGTGTTTTAACTTTTTGCTCTTTACCACAGATAAGAACCACTGCCAAACAGAATTAGAAGTGGCACACTCTAATTGTGAGCATTGGAAAAACAAGTATGAGGCTGTCAAGCAGCAACTAGAAGCAGCTACAGATGTAATCATTTTCTTTCAAATCGCATAGTGCTACTATATGCTTCTTAGTATTTTTTTATTTAGAACTCAATTACTTTTAGATTTTAAAAAGCATTGTCTTATAATGTCACCTGTTCCTAATCAATTTAGATGTCAAAAATAGGTGTCACTTCACACAGTGTGTAATATTCAAAATATTCAATTATTAGCACAGTTAACAACATTTGTATTTAGTGTCCCTATCTAATAAATGATTATTGTACTACCAAACAAAAGCTACTGTATCTTAAATACCTTTAATACTTTTACATACATGAAGGTTAGCGGCTTTCATTATCTGAGTCTGACTTATGCAGGAATTTTAATAAGCTTTTCTTCTTTCTTTTTATTTGCTTCTATTATTTTTACAGGAAAAGTTTGTGCTAAAATTTGAGCTGCAAGAACTGAATAACCAGATGAATCAGCAGTCAGATTACTGTGTGAACCTTGGCACGGCAATCAGTACATTATTATGGGGGGTTTCACAGTCCAGAGATGCCATCAGTTCCATACTACAAAGCAACAGGGTAAATGATAAACGTCACGTTTTGCCTACTTGGCTCAAACAAAAAAGAGGAGGAGAAACAGTCATGAAATGCTTGCGAAGTAGGGGTGAGGAGCAACAAATGTAGTAATGTAAGGTATTTGTAAAATGCATGCAACGAACGTGGTGAGGAGAAACAGTTATGTACTACCTGAAACGAAGATGGTGAAGGGAGGTTATTGCTGAATGCCTGCAATGTAGTGGTGAGGAGAGACTGTTGTGAAATCCCTGCCACGAAAGTAGCAAGGAGAACAGCTGTGCAATGCTTGTAATGAAGGTGTTGGGGAAACAGTGACGGCTTATGCATAGGTACTGTGGAACTGCAGCACCCAGTATTTTCACTCAGTATTATCAATAATATTCATTACAATAAGTCTTTTTTCTTTAGTTCTTTCTTTATACTTATACACATGAGGGTAGTACTGCTTACTTCACAGCCCAGCACAGTGTGCCCACAGCTCAAACAATGTGGCGTTTGGCTGCTGTGCACATTCAGCCATAGATGATGCTGAGATAAGATGCTGCACTTTGGGTAGAAAGGGTACTGTTGCTCACACAGTGTGTGTTGTCAGTTGTCACGTGCTTAAAAGCCATGTACCGGCATGTTCTTGAACTGCGACAATTTAGGCTATTCGTAAGCGAACAATATTTTTTATTTCGGATTTTATCAAGTTTATGTATAAATTTTTGTATGTTTGTTTGTTCAAAATTACAATTACAAATTAAAACATTAAAATTACTTATGTTTGTTTCGTTTTACACAGTATTAAACAATGGCCAAAAATTTTTATAAATATAATAATTATATTACCCTCAGTAATTTTAGCGAAGAGCTGCCACTGTGGGGAAAAGCATTTGCTGAAATGTCTGCAATGAAGGTGGCAAGGGGAGATTGTGAAATTGTTGCAGCAAAGATAAACAATAACGCTGTGGGCCTTTGCATGTTTTTATTTACAAATGAATATTTTGGGGACTTGTAATCGAAAGTGTTTTCAATTCAGGGTACTGGGCTATTATCAGGCTCTTACTTGGCGGAAATCTTATTTGAATGATAAACAACAAAGCCAACGATACAATAAAGAGGCCAGTATTTGGGGGCTGTGTAAACAACATAGAAAGAACTTTATGTCCTTTACAATTCTGCATTTATTGATTGACAATGGATTGTAGATTGACCCGAAACATCTCACCAATAAATACCGGCATCTTTATTGTCTTGTTGGCTTAGCTGTTTACTGTTAGGAACAAGGAATAATGTCAGAATGAGGAAGTTTAGATTTACTCGGATAAACGACTATTTTCTATGTCTAGATGTATATTCAAGGGCTTAATTCATGAATCATTGTAAAATTTAATAACTATTGAACATGCAAAACAGACTGTTTACTATAGAACTGTGTGGCAAAAGGCGTTACAATTCCATAGTACAGTCAACCTCGGATATAAGGGACACCTTCGAACCAGAAAAAACCGTCCCTTATAGCAGGAAGTTGAGTCAAACTGAGGTTGTAATTAGACCCGTACTTTTACCCGTATTTTTATGGATTATTGCTACACATTCAGTGCAAACAGCATGTAGGAAGCTCCTTCAGTGATGCGAGATGTATGTGACCACAGAAACGGAGCTGTTCGAAGTCGAGTTTGCGAAAAATTAACGTTAAATCACTTTGATCATAGGGTCCCTTATATGCTAGGAAATTTACCTGGGTTTCTATTATGCAGGGACCTGAAGATATCGTCCCTTATAACTGAAAGTACCTTATACACGAAGATTTATATAAGGAAAAACGTTACGAAAAATCGGGACCGGTGTTGGTGGTCCCTTATAAGCGAGTACCTTATACCCGAGGTTGACTGTAATTCGAAAAGGTGCACAACATAGAATAGCATGAAAGACTTAATCCTTCAAAAGAAACAGCAGAATTCGTCTTTGCATGTTGACTTTCGTTGTTGCAATGAAAAGATCTTATAACGTTTATAAGCTTTTTGAGCTTAGCTTTTTAAACATTCATATGTTGCAGCTTCATGACCAATAGTTACAAAAGTAAAATGTGATTTGTTTCATGTGTCACCTTTTATAGAGATGTCTTGAATTGTCTTCTAACTTTCAGCTAGTCCAAGAGATCTTACTGTTATAATTTTCAAACAAATTTGTTCGTTTTCATTCCTGGTATGTAAAGAAATCTAAAAATGCACTTATCTGACACGATATACTTTGGGCAGTAAACTGTATCCCACTTAAATGAAATTAAGCATTTTTTTCAGTGCAAATTAGTTGTATCCAATATGCACAAGAAAAATGTCAGGATTCAACTGTATTTGCCTGTGTCCACATGTACTTATGCTAATGCTGAAAAGCTGTATGCTTACAAAAGGTTTTAGTAGTATTTACTGTAATGTAATGCAAATTGAAAAGTACCTTTTGGCATTAGTGTAATAAGGATGGATTTTTATTTAACTGTTACGTGAATGTCTAAGCAAGGTGACAGAAATTTAGGAAAAATTCTACTGGTCAGGTTGCCTCAACATTCTAAAATTTCTTTTGAACGAGGAGCTTAGTGCAATATTCTTTTTTTTTTGAACATTGAGATGGTCTGTCCTTTCAAACTTTTTTTAGTAGTAGCAGCAGTAGCAGTGCTGAACTTCTTTGTAGGAAGACTGGAAATTGATGGACAAATTTCTTTCTCAAATTCAATAATTAGCATTTTTAGTATACTGCAAATTATTCCCCAGTCGCACGTTAAAGCTTGTTATCCTATACAATACATTTTTAAGAAAGTGCAGGCTAGAATGCAGCACACTTTTAGAACCTGGTTTCCTGGCAGTCACCAGGCCTAGTAATACATAACTGCTGGCTAAGCATACACACACTTTTTCAGCATTCATCTGCTATTCCAATCATTTTTTAAAAACGGTATAATATACTTAGGGCATGAAAGTTTCCATATAGATTTCAGAGTTCCTAGAACTTGTCCTGGGAACCTTAGAAAGTTACGTAGAAACTTATGCCGATGGTGAAAATATTGCAACTGGTAATTCTCAAGAACAAAGTGATGAGTCCACATTTGTCTTAGCACTCTGTGGAGTAATAACCAACATAGCTGCTGCTCCATCTGGGCGTCATTTTCTGATCGAAAATCCAAATGGTGTAAGAGTAATCGATATGTTTACTGAGACCTGCTTGACGAAGCTAGCTCCCATGCAATTTTCTCGATTACGGCAGTAAGTAATATTCACAGTTAATAGTTAATGTATAATATTTGCATTTGGCAAAGCTAAGTTGCGTGTTGCTCTTGAAAAACAAAACAGTAGTGGTGTGGACAGATATAAAGCACAATAGAGTTGGTAACTGTTAATCATATCAATCACTGGTTAAAGAAAGGGACTGCAGAGAAAACTTATCAGATTGACTGGGGTCATTAGACCTCTCTACTAAAGTACGTTTTTTCTCCCAAAACTTGTAACTGACATACATTTTTTATACAGCTCGAGATTTTGCATCTGCGATCCAATACTCATTGGCAGCCTACTTAATGTCGATGTTTGTAGCAGGAGTGGAATTTAGCTCTGTATCTAAGATAATCCTTTGAAATAAGTTGTAAGCCAGGCATGTTCGCATCTTTGTATGCACATACCGCATCAATGATATAAACAGCTGGGGCACCAGGGATAGTATGCACATGATCATTAGTCAACATAATGTCTGTAGTTACATGCACTTTTGCTTTCATGATTAGATGCTTGTGAGAAGGGTGTTATAAGGACCTTTTCTGTTTTATGAAAAGGGGCGTATTAACTAATAGGCTAACTAGGCTATAGCCTAGGGTGTCAAAATTGAGGGCATCACATTTTAGAAAAAATTCTTATTCTCATCGGAAAATGTGTATACTTTCATATTCACGTAAAGGGCATACTTTGTAGCACACCACAGGCAGTTTGCTGAGCGCAGCTTTTATATAAGTGCCACACAACGAACGCGTGCAAGATATTACACAGCAAATTATTGCACACCCTGCTTGAATATACCACAAGTAATTGTTTAATCTGCTCATTACATCACACTCACAATAGAGATGGACAGGTCAGAACTATAAGCCAAAGAGGTCCTAAAGTCTTGATACGCCTGTTTATGATATGCTATACTTATATTTTAGGTTAGCTTGGCTCAAAGGTTTAAGCAATTAACGCTTTTGCAGCACTTTATAGCATGTTTTAATTGTTTTTTAATAGAGTGGATATTTTGTAGCTAGGTTAGCAACGTTTTTCCTGGAAATAACAAATGAGTCAGAATGCCTGATTATTTAATTCATTATAACCATCAGTTGTTTGGCTTATTTGCAACTAGACTAATCTTTACCAGTTGAAATGCAATTGCTGCTTTTTTTCTATCTAGGCTGTTGCTTATGGCTCTGTATAATGTCAGCATTAACCAAAAGGGACTAAAATACCTGAGCGAAAAGCAAAGCATTATTTCTCGTCTTTCGCTTATTCTTACAGGTAAGCAATAATTACTTATAGGTAATTGAGCGAAAAGCAAAGCATTATTTCTCGTCTTTCGCTTATTCTTACAGGTAAGCAATAATTACTTATAGGTAACTGTGCCATTAACATGACCATGGTAACACACAACAAATCCCATGAATTCAGTAAAGAGGACTATAGTAATAGAAAATATAACTGTATAGTAAACAAGTTGATTCATTTTTGAAACAGTTGTTACTCTGTAAGCCATCATCGACAGAGACAGCACTTAAGGGCAACACCTTCTTAATGTGGATGGTTGTAACGGGATCAGAACTTATCTCATTATCAAGGATACTTCTCTAAGATGAAACACTGAACCAGCAGAAGTGTGTTAGAAATGTTTGGATGTCTAAATACAGCCTCCATCAGCAAGGTAAATAGCCAGGTGCAGTACAGCTGATAAAACCTTCAAGAAACATTGTCAGCAAGCATCTGGAATTTATTAACAAAGCTCAGCATTGCTTTGTTTGGGTTGCTATGCACATTCCACACACATTGTCCAATCGGCTGTGTCCTCACACCGTACATAACTAAAGTGCATGCTATATGAATAGTAATAAATATTTCTAACACGTGCATTTCAGACGATTTCAATGTGAAGAATCAGTTGCATGCACTGCGACTTATACAATCTCTAAACTATGAGACTAGCAATCCAAGCCTGGTCCATGAATTACTAGAAACGGTAAATTTTATAGGCTTCATTCTAACAGAATTATTGGCGATTTTGCTGTCATAATAGTAGAAAATTTTAATAGCAAATCTGAAATCATTGTAGTCTATGATTAGAAGCCAGTGTCTTGTACATAATTCGAAATATGTTTTCACTGTCCTTACTATTCAGACTGTACGTCACTTACAGTTACCAAAGCAAACTCTACAAAGACTTCATGAAGATTCATCGGATGCTGAACTCAAATCTGGAATCACAGAGCTTATAAATGATGTTGCAGTACTGTGCAGAGAAAGTTAAAAAAGAATGGTAAAGGATGATGTTGCAGTACTAAGCAGAGAAAGTTGAAAAAGAATAGCCTTTTTTTACAAGTACTTAAGTTAATTTGTTAAAGGTATTTATTTCATTAAAGGTATCTTAGATGTAAAAATTCTGAGCTTTTAAAGGGGATTTTTACATTGGTTTATAGTTTTTCAAAGGTTACAATTTGTCTCATTATTTAAGCGTAAAATTTGTCTCATTACATAAGCATCAAGCTTATGAAAATAACTACGTAATTTAAATAAAAGTGAATTAGATTTTAAAACTTGCAACAGAGTTACAGAAATGCAGTATTGCTGTTCATTATTATGTGCTGTAAATGGTTTTGTAGCATTCAATTCTTCGACTCTCGATTCAAGGAAGAATTCACGTTGGTACAAAGTAGCATAGGAATAAGTTGAAATTTCAGCACAACTTCTCAGAGGACTGATACTAAAATGTATATATTGACGGGGAAGTGAAGAAACTCGTCTATTGTCATGTATTTTGTTTTTGCAACACAGTGCCACAAAAAAATTATTCCAGAATACCTCTGTCATTGGATGCTGGTGCAAATAATGGTGAAATAATGCAAAAACTCGCAAATGTACTTAGAGCTGCCTATAATTTAAAATTAATAAATTAATAACAAATTAATAACTGTTTCATATAACTTCATCTTTTGCATTTGTACTGCTTTGCCAGAAGGACGATACTAACTGCGCCAACAGCTAAACAGTAGTTTCTTTACTTCCTGTGATCTATATACTTTGGTAGTACCAAGTCTTGACAACTGTGCTTACAGCAAAAGTTTAAATGCGAGCGAACAACATTGTTTAATTTGGTAAATTTGTATTTATTACGTCTGAATTGTGGTATATCAACTTTTACATTTGCAATTCACATTAATTTAACAACGAGCTAATTTCGCCGGTACAAGCTGCTCAAAACGAATCTTCAAAAATGACTACACACAGACAACACTGAAAAGTTTATGTACTAATCCTTTTTAAACAATCTGATTAAAAATTTAAAAGAAACTTCTGCTCATACCTGTTCTATTTCTAAAATGCTTAAGAGTTGAGAAGTAAAATTTTTTGACAGACTTCCAAGGTGTCGCAGAATTGTTTCACGCCATGTACATGTGGACAAACAATTAAAAGCACAAGTTAATAAAAAATGGTAATTTACCAGTGCATGTAACTGCTTGCTGAGCTTAACGACCAGTATGAATTTCACAATATATTCACAAAATCTTACAATTCTCACATGTCAGTAAAAGAAATAAAATGTTTAAGAAAACATTTGAGAAATATCAGGAAGCGAAATGCATTCAAGAAAATATAGATACTTAAGTAGATTATGATGTCATTACAGTACACTATCAGCTTAAAAATTTAACAAAAAACAATCTTACATATTAAGCGTTGTCTACAAGCGTGGACCATTCATCACTGCAAGCTGCAAGCTAGTAGAACATTCCACTGAAACAGGAGAAAACATGTTTTTAGAAGATGTCATATTCACTGGGCCGATCCAAATCCTCGTAGTGTATTATCCCGCGAGGGTCCCGTCGATCGCCATACCTGCAGGAAAACACATTTTGGATTGTACTTGGGAAGTTTAAAAGGAGCACACCTTGCGTAGTTAAGCATGCAAGTACCACAGGACAGGAATTACCCCGCTGTTGCGAGCGCAAAGCGTTTTAATAACCAAATAAGCCCTGAGCTCTAGCATGAAAAGATCTACATCTACATGCAAATATATATACAATATTAAAACAATGACTTGCGTTCCTATGCTGGCCTACATACACATTCTGTGAAATATCATGAGAATCACAGATTGGTTTGTTGTTTTTGTAAAAAGTCCTGGTTCAACATTTCCAATCTCTCAAAAACGTGTTTATTATACCTACAAAATGTTTGAATGTGGATATAGCTTTTCAATAATACTAAGCATAGCCACCTAGACACAGTTCAATTCTCCGCAATGTTACAAACAAGTACATTACACAAACATAATTATGGCAGTGTGACGTGAGTAAGAAATAACGAAAATCAGCCATAGACTATATTTGCACTAATGCAACTCGTAATTTTACCCTGATAAATTATGAACATTATAAATGTACCAAGTAATTACATTCTTAAATAAAAGTATTGTACATTATCACGGTGGCCACTAGTCCTAAAATGCACATTCGGTTACAATTTCTACTTAACCTGTTACTGAACTCCCCCAGTAGAGGCTCTTTACTTAAGTGCACTTGCTATACAAATAATGTGAGCTAATGCATATATTAGCCCAATACAATTTGTATCCATAAGTATCTTATAAATATTATAAACTGACCACACAAAATGCTTCGTGCAGACATTAATTCTTCCTAGTTTCATAACCTTTGCCCAGCTGTTATCTGTTAACCATCATTTCTCAATTCTCCACCTCTCCTATTTGTGGCTGCCAACCAGCAGTCTATTGACTTATTTAGGAAAATTTGTACTACATTTAGGAAAAAAGTAACATTTACCCTCCTCTTCCTCGCATTCCACCACGATAACTTGAATAATTCTCTCTGCCTCCATATGGTCCTCCTCCATACCCGCCTCTGCTTTGATATCCACCACCGCCCCCGTAATGGTCTGTAAAAATAAAAAAGATGTAATCCTGTGCTGCATATTGGTACGGCATAGCTTTGCTAGTAATGAAACACTAGTTAATGCATGAAAAGCTAATGCTGTAATAATCACTTTTTTCTAAATTATCACTTACTCCATGCAGAAAGGAGCACTGAGAACAACAGAAGGTCCAGGTTTTGCAGAACTTACATACAGTCAGTACTGCTACTACTGCTAAAAATTTCAATGACTAGAAGAAAATTTGTGAAACTGGTTGAACCTTTGAATCAGTACCAGTGATGATGAGAACGCACAGGTGATTAAAAAAAACCAATCAAAGAACATTTGATGAAAGGCTAGACATTAGAAAAATTAATACTGAATAATTGACAAAGATTATCACGTGAACCCAGAAACTTGTTTAGTGTAAACATCTTGAACTGGAAACGTTTGCATATGAGACGGAACACTTCGCAAAGTTGATGAGGCAGAGGCAACAAAACAACTTGACAAAATTTTAGCCCCAGCAGCACATTTCACTAATAATTTTAACACTTATTAGAAAGAGCTGGTGGACATCAATAAGTGTCAGGCACTTAAGGGAGAAAAGCTATTGAAACATCCCTAGGAGAGTTCACTAAACTGATTTTTTGTGCATAATGGGAAGAGTCAATTAATTTTAGAGCTCATCTTTAGGCACTGCATACCCCAAGGGGAGTTCATTGAGCCAACAGGATTCAAGGTAAATACCTCATTTAGCCGACATTAGAAATAACGTTACATTTGACGGGAATGTCTGACAGTAATCAAGCACTGACAAGCTTCTCAAGGTCATATACCCAATTCACTTGCAACGTTGAATATAAGAAAATTCTTGCTGTTGTTTTTATTTAAAATTTTTGAAAGTTTTAGAAGGTTTTTTGGTTTACGTGGAATGTCTACTGTGACACACGTAGACAGGAGAAGCTGGACTGACAGCTGAACAAATCAGAATACTGAATATTATACAAAGGTCCTCGCAAAAAAAACAATGCATTATTGCTGTTGCTGGAAAACCTTTTTGTTTTGTTTGTTGTTAATGCGAAACCAAGTACACAAGTATATCTTAAAGAGGAAGACGGAAAATAGGTAACACACTCTCGAGATATTTTTAAAAATTTTTACAAAGCGAAGTTATACAAACAGCACTCTCGTTTACATGAGTCTCAAATTCAAAAAAAGAAAATTCTTATTAATTCAGTTAGTCTGACTCAAAGGTCAAGAGGCTATTAACATCGCATAAGTCATTAAATAAGTATAAAAAAGCATTACGTACTATATGAGGGAGGCATTGGTGGGCGTGGCTGGTAGCCACCGCCGGTAGGGCCACCTTGATGAGGACCACCACCACTGTAACTTGTCATTGACTGCGATGGTTTTGGTGCTTCGGATGCCGATGTTGGTCTCTTGAGATCCATCAGGTAATTGTTAAAATATTCAACCTTAGTGAAAAAAAGTTTTTTCAAAATTTAAATCATGTAATTTAGCAAAATTTGAACATTGTAATAGAAAACCGTCAAGTTCGTCTTATGCCAACATTCATAATAGTGTTCGACTGTTGATAACTCTTCATCATGAGGACTATTTCCATATTCCCATTTCCTCCTGCGACATTTTCTGCTAAATGTGGTTACCTTATAAAATAGCAGACATCGATAATGTTGAAAAACAATCAGTGATATTTTAAAAAAAGCTTTTTGAACATTCCAACCTCGGGAATAATTCATATTGTCGATTACACAAACGTGAATTAGAAGCATTAAAAGCAAGACACATGAAATATAACCTAAAAATGATGTACAAAATTGGTCATCGATTAGTAGATTTAACTTTCCATAAGTTTTTTCGGTACTGTGCCCGACCTACTTACAGTCATAATTACAAGTTGTACACAAATTTTAGTAGACTAAAAGTTAATAAATATTCCTAGTAACAGAGAGATCAACATATGGAGTAACTTAGATCAATATGTTGTTAAAGCAGCTATCTTATCCAGTTTTAATCATAGACTGTCTGATATATGTTTAGTGCAATATTGCAAATTTAAAAGATTTATGTAAAAGTAAAAACACATTTTGATTTAATGGGTCACCATAAGTGCTAATATGCCTGCCCACTCTCTCCCTGAGTCTATGCCCTACTGTCTTAAATTCTGTTATCTCCTCCAAAATGCTACTATTGTAATTGTCTGTACACTCAACTTATCCTCAATATCCCTCACACCATAACCCTTCGTCACCTCTTTTCTGTGAATCTTGACGCTCCGTGCGCACATCCAGTGCGACACATACTATGCCACCACCCTGCCCTACACTAGCCTGTACATCAGTACCCTGACCGATCTGCTATGTACAAATGCTTGTACACAATGCGCCCCACTTTTCGATTTCGACACAAAATTGAAAGCTCAAAATCTTATTCCCTCACCAGTCGGTTTCTAAAAATATTGAAAAAAGAACTCTATTTCTCACCTCTGCTCTGACCTCATCCAGCTTCTCAGAATGTTTATTTAGAAGATGCTTGCGAATGAATTCTGGTCCTTTGAATTTCTTGCCAGAAAGTGGACACAGCCATTTGTCTTTTCCAAGTTCCTGTGTGTTAGCTTGTATGAACTTTTCGACTTCACTAAAGTAGCTGTCGTTAAGGCACAATGTCATTGTTTAAAGTTTGTTACAAATAATTTAAAATAGTGTCAGTAATGGGTGAATGTAAGGGATGCTATAATATTTTAATTGGACGTGACTTGACCAACCGTAAACATAAAATTTGTAAAATTAATTCAAAGAGTTTTCAACAGTGAAGCAACTATTCACAAATATCAAAAATGTTGTAATGGTTTACATAATGGTTTAGAAAATTACATTTGTACCTTGTCTTGACATTGTCTGCTAGTGTGAGTGCTACGTTAGCTGCTGGTTTAACTATTAAAATTTTTTAGTTAATAACAAAAACAGCATTAATGGCGCATGCAAGATTAGTAAAAGTTTTGCTACGTATCATAGGTTCCTCTTTTCTCATTGAACTGCCAGGGTTTTGACAAACATGTGCATTTTCAAGCCACAATGTTCCAGTACAAGCCCTAAACTTGCAGTTGTTAAATCACGTCCATTACAAAACAGAGTTAATCTAGTACAATTACCCAATGTGTTAATTCAATGTATAATTGAAAGACCTAACTGATTTCAAATTAAACTTTTATTACGAAACATGGAGATTATATCTTTAAGATCATGCATAGTATGCTGCCAATTTCCAGCAAGGTAACTTAGTTTTTTTACAACTGCAACAACATTGTGCAGTGCTGCTTTGGCATTATGCTTTATATTTGTCATACAAACACTTTTCAATAGCATTTATTAAAAAAGCAGAAATTATAGCATTGTCTGCCGTTACAGAGAAAGCTTATGTCTATAATGGACTTAAAGCACACGAAAACCCTTCATAAACATAAAGCTTGAAAAATTCGTTTTGAAATTTTATATCGCTTACATACTACCTTTTTACATACAGGACTTCAATAGGCAGTAATGCTGTATAAAACATAAAAATTTAAACTCCCACGATGACCGTTAGACGCAGCCATTTTCACGACAGGTCATTTGAAACAAGTTTAGATAACATTTTGTAAAGTTTGAAAAAATAATCAGAGCATTCGTAGCGCACAAGTAAATAAAATTTAAAATTACTGTATCTTGTCAATAAGATTAAAATTACGTTTTTTGGTTAGTGAGTGATGCACCCTGGAGGGGGTGAGTCAGCGACATTTTACCAATTGGTGAAAATATTTTAAATAATTAATAATTTTCTTTTCTAGTTACATAAGTCTTTCTAGCAGGTAAGCGGAAATCCAAGTAATATAGATTTGCACGGAAAGTCTTTTGAGATATAGTTTAACATTGCCTTTTCTTCCCCTGATTTACGTTTGGTATATGTAATGTAATGGCGACTTCGCAACAGTATTGCGGGAGATTTAAAATGAAAACAAACTAAAATTCCTTTCAGTGCGAGTACGATATACGCATAAAATTCCTATAAAGTAATATAATTTTTAAGGCGATTTTTCTGAAACCTACTTCAAGTGCCCCTTTTCTTGTCCTTTAAATTAGTCTCTTTTCTGGACGAAGAGATAAGAGATGTGGTTCACCACATAGTTCTGGTGCTTACGCCAAAGCGGCGCTATCCGAAATATATTACGTAAAAAATTTTTTACACTGTTTTCTGTGTACCCGTTTATTAGACCTGCGTAACGATTAACGCGTTCCGAACATCCGTACAAACGCTCCTGAACCTGGCAAGGTGCCAGAACAATGACTTGGCAGTTGCAAATGCCACACGTGTAGTAACTGGATCAATACGTTGTCTAAGCGACTCAAACTGGAAACATCTAGTCTGTGCCAGTGAAATAGAACGTCACAGACATGCGCATTCGCCTTTATTGAAAATAATTAATAGTAACCTTTCTATTGGGCGCTAGACCAATTCTACATCTATATTCCAAGCATTAAATTCAACAAGTGTTGCAGAAAAAGTCAGCGGCAGCCAGAAAGCGAGTGGATTGTTTATCTGAAATTTCACATCCGATTAAACGCGCTATAAATTCTCGCGCGAAATTAAAGTCGTTGCCCCCTCATTTCACTAGCGAAAATTCTAGAAGCAACGAAACGTGTTCACGTGCGCGTCTCATGCAAAAGCAAATTTCTGGCAACCGTCCAAGAAGCATAGTTAATGTTCAGTGGACGCTACAGCGCGCGAATTTCTACAGACTACATACGACAGAGATTACGCAGTGGTAAACTATCAAACAAGCTAGCGAATCCGTAACGGGGTATGTTGCATATTTTTTAAGAAAGGATACATTTCTGGATCTTTCTTGCCAAGTGACAACGACTCATCGTCAGTTAGTTCTTCTTCTGATTCAAGGAATGGTTCGATTTTGGCAGCAAAACTGTCTATGAATTCAGTAACTGAAAAACAGAGAATTTCTCTAGTTTGGCAATACTGCATTATTATTTAATGTTAATAATAACAGACTTAATCTCATACTCATTCTCGATAATTTTATAATGCTGTAAGCAGCGAAATAATTATTATTTCAGCAGCAACATTTACACACTACATTTTTGAATATCTAGTGACTATTGGTGTATGCTGAGTATTTTCTCAGAGTAATTGGCTCTATCTTTTCTAATTTTACTGTTTAAACTTAATTGCAGAAAATTCAAGAAACGCCGAAAAAATACTGGCCATGCGCCAACTGTATACACCTTGAGCAATATACACTAGTGACTAGCCTGAAGCAACAGGAAAAAACTTAGTTTATCGTGTGTGCGCGAGAGTGTAGGCGACTGCAGTTATTGCAATCAGGGCTTAAAACCATAGCAACGAAGGCTACTGGTATAGGCATTTGGTGATAAAAGGCCAATAATTGTGCTTAAGTTCGTCATCAGAACAAACAAGCTGTTTATTTGTTCAGATCGTGCAAATTTACTGGAACACAGACACTGTCGGATGTCGGTTATCTTATAGTGTAACAAAAGTTGAATAAATAGACCCAGTACATGCCCATATTTACAAACCAGTCACTTAGTTGAAAGTGCTGGGTGTATATGTACTAAAAACGATCTTATTGTAAATCACAACAATTTTATTGTGGTCAGAATATCAAAAATAGGAATTTTGTTGTAATAACAGAATCAAAAAACTGTTTAAGTGTAATTAAACAATTTCACAAATCTAGAGTCCGAAAGTGCAGTGTAGTGAGGATAGCCTTTTCGTTGCAAAAAATGGCTGTGGTAAATGGAAGTTGTACACATGTGGCAATAAGAAATGAAAACCTACACCTGATGAAAAAGGATGAAAACCTTCAAATGGTGAAAAAAGATGTAAACTTGGTGTTTTCTGTCTCGGTAGAGAAAATCAGAGCCCTGACACCAGGTGGATCATGGTCACTAATCCATACAGAAGACAAAACTCGGCGAATCTTACTCCGACGATGTGTTCCGGACAAGTGCGGGAACAATGTCAACAAAAAATCCGGTAGAGGTTGCTGCATGAATGTAGGCATCGAAATGGGTGACATTTACAGTACCATCGTGCTCATGAACAATAATCCAAAGAACACTATTACAAAACTGTGTGACACAAACTCTTCATGGTGGGAGGTAAATCTGGTTAGGTGGGAGTCACTGCTCGAAGATCAATATGGTTTCTTACGAGGTGGAAAGATTCACATTAAACTGTTTCCAAGAGATCAAGCCATTGAGTGAGGAAAAAAAACATTTGACTACTATATTTTTTAAATGTAGCATGTTTTGTCTTTAAGATAATGTAACCACTGAGTATAAGAACACATTGTTAACTACCTCACGGCAATCTCCTCATACAGAAGGGGATATAGACAGCATAATTACATTTTTGCCTCACATTTTCACTTTACACTTTTTGACCTTTTGTGCATGTTTGGTTGAATATGTTTCTTGCTATTTAACAATGGCTTTGTTATTTAACAAAAACAGCTACATACATTTTTTTGTTTCATTATTGTTGCACAACTTCTGTATTTACACGTATTTTG
Organism: Tubiluchus corallicola; assembly: GCA_030141605.1. Lineage (NCBI taxonomy): Eukaryota > Metazoa > Priapulida > Priapulimorpha > Priapulimorphida > Tubiluchidae > Tubiluchus > Tubiluchus corallicola. Next base: position 712,730 of record JAQGDQ010000008.1, on the reverse strand, counting down.
TCTGCATATTTTCAGTCTAAAGCATTACAAACAAGTATGTAATTTCGCGTAGTAACAGGATTCAATTTAGGCACACACAAATTTGCACTTATTAAACATTTTCAAGCTTTATTTATATGGTTCAAATTTTTAAAATAATTTAGTGTTTGACTGTGACGGTGAATGGTTTCCGTTACAGCATGGTTTAATATTACATACTAACATAATAAATTTCATTCTTGGAATTTACGAAACTTGTCCTTTCACAAATAAACTTTGCAAATGACTAGCAGGCTTGGTATGTGTAACTTAGAATGCCTTGGATGTTTTCCAGGAAAAGCAAGCGAGTCATTAACTCAAGACTGTAACATCTTGTAGAATGTAATAGATTCAATCAGTTATTACAGTCGTAAAAGGAAGTGCATTAGAAAGTGTAAAAGAAAGAAATCATATTAAATGCATAATAGCACCCCTGTTTATACTGCATTCCCAGATGCGTCTAAGGCTTTTGACAAACTCAACTTTATCAAATTGTTTAGATTGTTGTTAAAAAGGAATTTTCCCTCCATTACTATATGCGCATTGTTAAGCATGTATACATATCGAACAAGTTGCTACTGATCTGTGAAGAATATGCCAATGAGTACGACATAAATTTTATATTAAAACATATATATTAATACAGGGCAATAAAATTAAAAGTAAATGCATTAGATTTACACCATTTAAAGAAAAAAAATTTGCCATATCCATGCATAATGCTTTGCTGCACCCCTCTCACCTGGTGTGATACGGTCATCCATCTTGGTTATACTTTGTCCTTTGATTTCTCTGATGAAACTGACATTTTACGTAAAAGAGCAGATTTTGTTTATCGTGCAAACAGCATCATTTATAACTTTGATTTTGTAAAGAGCCAAATCAAAACAAAAATTTTCATTGACTTGGTCACAGTTTCTCTGGAAGCCAAGTATGGCGTCTAGATAATTGTAATTTAAAATTTATCGATATCTCCAGGAATATTACCGTGCGTAAGTTATGGTGCCTCCCATATAGAGCACACACATATATTACCTTATACTGCCAATATTATACATCCAAGTCAACATGTGTCAAGCGTTTTACTAAATACTAATTTAATTGTAAACAAAATGGTAACACTATTGTTAAATTTGTGGCACACCTAGCTCTCTTTACTGTTAAATCAGCAATGGGTTTTAATTTATGACATATATGTTGCACATTGAACTGCAGTAGTAATCAGATAGAAGATGAATATACTATTTTTGCAAGGAGATCAGTGAGGAAAAAGCTTTGATAAGAAACTAACAGGTAATGGTTAATATGACTAGAGACTTCGTCGAATGCTTAGAATGTAATGATTTTAATTTTTTAAACAGCACAATTGCAATCAATTCTGAATTACATTGTAACATGTTAATTTGAAAGAAATTGTAATGCTTATATATTTTATCAAAAATACTAGGCCCATTAATCCTTTTAGTATCGTCAGGTTGTTTTTACTGCTAATCGTTTGAATAATCTTGACTGCCAACCCTTTATATTATCAATTACTTATGTAAAGTATATTCGAAATAAAATTATGTTTATAATTACTGATCAAACTTGCATTTGAAAAAAATAATTCAGAGAATGAAACATGATTCAACAGTATGTCGTCACAGTTTTTGAAAATGTTGCAGGTTGTGTAGTATATGAATTTTGAAAAAAGTTTTTGAAGGGTAGCACAATAATGGAGTTAAGAAAATTACAAAGCATGCCAAAACAAGTTTACAATACAGTTCATTATTTATAATCTTAATTTAGAGGATATAAATACACGTTATTCTTACTTTAATAATATTCTGATTCTGCAAAATAATATTAAGAAACACCTTTCATTTTACCACTATAAGATTTTACTATTTCAATTTTAACGTGTTAACGTGCACAATATGTAAGCATTCTGTCTTTAACAGTTACATAACTTTGTTTGATATGGTTTGCAGTTTGGCTGAAATTTTTTGAAGTGCTTTCCAAACTTCATTTTGCTAATAGCTGCACTAATGTGTATATTTTTGAAGAAAATTCAATCATATCTCGAATAGCTATATGAAACATGCAAAGTTTTGCTGAAATTTTCTGAAGAAGTTTTCCAATTTTCATCTGCCAATAGCCATTCTGATAAAGAGATCTAGACCATCTCAAAATGTTTAGAGTTTTTCCAACAAAAGTATCTTTTGCCTTGTTTATTACATAACCTATAGTTTGTTCATTATTTTTTTAAATCTACTGTATGCATAAAGCGTTATTAAGTAATTACGGCCGGAGTGTATTATGTTAAAGATATGCAAGATTATATACTCCTACCACTGTGATTCAGTATTTATCAGTTTAATTATACCTAACTGTTAAGTTTATGTTCAGTTTTGCAGTATATTTATTAAAACTTTATAATACTTTCTACTATGTTCCATAATAAAACATTTTGCCGGAGTTAAATTCCCCCCAAAGCAGTGCAATTTTTATTCCCCACAAAGCAGTGCCATTTTTCAAAGACCACACGACAGGGCCATGTGTGAAATCTTAGAAAACTTGCAAAATTGCCGTATTTTTGAAAAATGTTGGACTTATTCGGATTCATTTGGTCTGTTTTTCTCACTTGTGCGTCTACTAGAAACAAATGACTAAGTAAACATCAGATTTCTGACATGGTTGACATTCAGTAAATAAGTTACAATTTCCTGTAATAAGCTAAGCTGTAAGAGGTCTGCCATGCTTTTAGACCCTTTGCCACTTTCTCTGCTCTCATAAATCTTACGAAAACACAGAGAACACTGTAGGGAAGGCTATATTTTACATGTTTCCGATTCCGTCCCAAGGTTGAAATTCCAGGGACTGCTTGCTGTTTTGTTCCTTACACAGCTTCCACCCCATGACCTACATTACACTAAAATATGTCAGGAAAATACAATGTGGAAAGTGCAATCCAAGAGCAAACATAAGCCTGTGGGTCCACGCATACAGCTACATAAATTAGCCTACTCTAGATACTCAAGGAAAAATGTTAGAACTGGGCAAATGCCAAAAATACATTGCTCTTGTCGCATTTCGCACAGGAAAAACAGCAATATGCCCTAGGGCAAAAGACACGACAGCATCTAAGTTGATGATGTATTCCAAAACTTTCACAAGGAAAGGCCCCTCAGAAACAAATCAGACTGAACCGGTTGTAAACTTATGAAAACGTTGAAAATATTTAAAAACTTTTGGTGGATTTTTATAAGCCCTGTTACAACTGATAATGTAATAAACGCCCGGCGTTATAATACCCAAAAAATGGAAGGAGTTTACAATTCCCCACACAATTTAAATAGCCTAACCCTAACCCAACCCCCAACACTAACTCTCAATCCTAATCTTAACCCTAATCTGTTTTACGAACTAATTTCTTGTGTGTGGGAAATTGTAAAGTCTAGCCCCAAAAAATTAACACATTGTAATAAAAAGTCAATGCATAATGTAATAAAAAAAGATAATGCAATAAAATTAACTGATAAGGTAATAAATAAAGTAACGCATAATGTGAGACTCCCAAAACACATAACATAAACTGAAGTTTAATGCATATTGTAACAGCACAAAACACAATGCAATAACGAAAATTCTAACCGGTAATATAGCAAATAGCAAAATTAATGTTACCTGGTACAATTTTCTTACATACAGTAAAATAATTTTTATTTTTGGAATATTAACGAGGTGCACATTAGCAACCCTCTCCAATGCACTGCCATCAGCCCAGTGAGTTAGGCCTACTCGACTAACCTGCTCCATTCTGTTATGTTATTGTTCTTGTTTTTCTAAATTCATGACTGCTAATTCACTGACGTATCAAGTATGTAACCGAATAACTGCAAAGTGCGTAAAAGTGCTCCCCCTGTCAATTAGTTGACGCAGAAAAGAGAAAAGTATTTATTAAATGCTTTAAATAACAATTGTGATAAGCATTAGGTATACATGAATTGAACATATGTTAGTAGCTTTTATTAATCTTACAGAAGATGATTTTATCACACCACATCAGAACAACAAGTGTGTGTGTGTGTGCACGCGTGTGTCCCTATCGTATCAATTTTTTAGTGGTGATCCTATTGATGACTTTGAAAACTTTAAAAACTCTTTAAAAACTTCGTGATAACCACTGATAATAGTTCATCATGAAAAGCGATCATATTTCGATTTTAGTTTCGAAAAGAAACTGTTAGAAAAGTTCACTAGCCTGATCAGTGGGGATATGACAGTCCCAAAACCTGAACCGTTTCATGATTGCTTTTAACTTATCTGGCTTTGTTTTTTAAATACAATTTTAAGGGTCATCTAAAAAAACTGCAGCTATTCGTGTTGCGAATCTGCGGATGAGAAAATTCGAATATGAATTCCGTGAAATTATAGTACTGTTACACAGTAAGTAAACTGTGATTGCAATTAAATTCACAACCATTCTGATCTAGCAGTGCTATCTACATATTAAAGTGTAAGTTCTTATAAGAATATAATTAAAGGCTCAGCTTTAAGCCTACTGGTTTCACGCTTTTATAAAATTGTATGTTTTGTAAATGAATGAATAAATATAGGCAGCTGCCCAAAGTCCCAAGTCAGGAGTTAATGAGCACCAACTAAACCCGAGTCGAACATTTACTGGTTATATACCGTATTTTCCCGCGTATAAGAGACCCTTTTTTGCTCAGAATTTTCACTTTAAAAATAGGGGGTCTCTTATACATGGGAGTAAGTCTTTTCAATAAGATGCATAAATTGTGACTGAAGTCTGCAGCTGGGTCCTCAAGGCATGGAATGGTGCAAAGCCAGAGGTCATTATTAAATCTTTCAAGAAGTGTGGCATCTCCAATGCCATGGACGGCACAGAGGACAATGCCATTTTTGAGCAGAGTGACTCCTCTGATGATGAACTGGCTGGAATTGCTGAAGGTCTGACTCCAGTTGATATTTTTGATGAGAGTGATGAGGAATTTAATGATTTCTATGATGAATAAAGTTATTCATTACCAAAAAACTTTTTTCCAGAATTTTTGCCTAAAAATTGAAGGGGTCTCTTATACACAAGGGTCTCTTATACATGGGAAAATATGGTAATAGTAAAATATAATAGTTGAACGGACAAACTTTCACTCAATGCTACGTTTAGTATAGGTGTGCATGTATATATTGTATTCAAACACATTTCCACTAGAATATTATTGTAGGCCCATGCATGGAATAGAATTCAATAGATAAACTAATGAGAAATGTCAGTTAAAACTGACTTAGAATAACGAGGGGAACACCATCCCACCTTCCAAACAGAGAAAATAAATGTGCCATTCCCATGTATTCCCACACACAACACTACATCACTGGTACTAAGTAACGTTAACTCAGCTAGTTATCATATTATGTCAATACATTATCCGTTATAATTTTTGCTATTACATTACGCGTTTCTGCCATGCTACAACATGCATTAAATTTTGCTGTCTTACATTATGCATTGCTTTTTTTTATTACATTATCAGTCGGTTGATTTTTATTACATTAAGCATTAATTTTATTCTGTATTTATTACATTATTACACTACATTATCAGTTGTAACAAGTCCTAAACAGAATTTTGATCAAGACTTATATAGTTCACCTCATTGCATTTAGCAACGAAGACATTAGGCTCAGTTTTCTCTTTTCAATACAGCTGTCCATAATGCATGATTACATAAAATCAGGACGTTTTGGTTTGTTAACAAATCATTATCGAATTAAAGTTTATGTAACCTACTGACCAGCAATAAAATGCTAGATTTTGTCAACACTAGCAGTCACATACTCACTTTGCTTGCTAACACAATTTTTGGACCCATCTAATACTGAAACCCAACTAGTCGGTCCTATTATAGGCCGCTGTATGCCACATGTCATATTGAATGTTCTGCAGGAATGGTTTATAATAGAAGTTTACCACTACACTAAAATTGCTCATAAATTAATTATAATATTATTGGTATTTAAAGTTCTTGCTGTAGTAAGCATATGTCTAAAAAGGTAATGCAACTTGAAGAAGAATGTGGTTTTTTATTTTGTTTTATGGCTATACGTTCAATGAGAGAATGACAAATAAACATGCATTATATAAACATAACCGTTTATTGAAACACTCATGTGCTATTATTTTGGAGATGAATCAGCAACCTGCAGAAAACCATAAAATGATGCTAAGCTTCTCAAGCAAAACTGCTTTAGTATTGCTGACGAACATCATGAATATAATTTTAGACAAATCTGCAAATGCTTGGCTCATGCTACAACAACTTTACAACAGTTTTGCGACCATGGCGACAAACTTTAAACTTTCAAAATTTTTTCTGCAGCTGTCGGCCTTCTTGCGACTAGAGCAAACACTAGTGATTGTTTTTCGACTATGTGACAAACTTTTGCTGCATGTTTGGCGACTGTTGAAAACCTTCGGATAGTCGCGGAAGTCGCGAACCCCGTGAAAGCCTGGCTTTAGCTCATTTACACATCAACAAAATCTTACACATTTCGAACAGATTCCAATTTACGAAGTTTTTGTAGTCAATTCTGACCATAGTTCCACCGTACTGATAATTAGATCAGCAAACCCTAGCCCTCATGTGCGCTGTTAATCAACTCTTAACTTTGAATCCTGGATGAGAGTGACTTTTCACCATGTCTTTACCATTTCAATCCTAAGAAAGTTTATCTCCCCATTCTTTTTTAATAGTGAATATTTTTATTACTATATTAGGAGCATCTAACCATTTTTACAATTTTTCGCACATAGATTAACTCTTTCCTGACAGGTAAATACATTTACCCATCATGTGTGTCGGGTAAAAACAAAGCCTTATTAACTAAACTTTCCTATCCCCAGTTTTAATGAAATTTGAAAATGCAACAACCAACATATTAATAATTTATATAAAAACAAAATAAATTTGGTTGCTTTCTTTGTTTTCAGTTTTATACGAGTTTTTTGCAAGCAAGTAGATAAACATTTTGCTTTGCGCTTTGAAGCAATTCACTATCACAGCAAACGTTGATGTGCTCTGTGCTCATTAGCAGATGCCATTATTAGCACGCAAAGGTAGGTTTTGTTGCACCTGAGCGTGTGTTTGCAGAATGCAACAGCAGTGACGACCAATAAGCAGTACTCTGAATACACCTGATTTTTTGCACTTGCATAACAGCCAGCATATCAGCTATTGAAACTCAAGCTCTAATATTATAATGAGAGAAAGAGAAATTATTTTGGATATTAGTTCATTTGACGGGATAGTTCAGTTTAGATAATGGTTTGTATTAAAAGGAGAAATACTTTCACAAAGTCTAAATTACTACATTTAGTGCGGTGATCACTTTAGTGCTTCAAACTGTTATGATTTCACGACAATACACAACACGCCATATGAATGCTGTCAAACTTTTTGCCAGTGCAAAATTCAGTACACAAGTAAACAAATTTAATACTGAATACACCAGCAAGTAATGCGCTCTGTTATATACAAAGCTACTTGTTCTACTGAGGGTGTTGGCTATCAATTCAACAGCATGTTGGATCCTAGCTGCTCCCAGGGCAGGGCAAACTCACCTGCAGTAAGTGTTGCTGCTCTGCTGCATTCCTTTACAAATTTTACAACGCCTTAACACATTTGAACAACTGTCGAATTTACAAAGCTAAAGTGATTTGAATACTTTTTGCAAAATTTTATGCAGAAAAGAATTCTCTACACTTTTTATGTTGAACAGTTTTAGATTCAAGCTATCACTTGGAAACTAGAAGGCCTTGAAACAAAAACACTGTGAAAATATTACAAACTTTTCATTATCATTCTGTTAATTACTCCACTGAATAAAAAATCTAAGCATATTATTTACAGTACTATAAAGACAATTTAATTCTCTTTCAGAAAATGTATAGATGTATAGTTTTACACTAGTATTTTATGCAATTAGGCCATTATGGACATTTCTGTATGGGATGTCAAAACTAAACTACACACACATTCGTCATCATGAAGGAATTAAAAAGACACAAGCGCACGCCAAAAGGCAAATATGACCACAACCATTGAAATAATACTTACTTTCGTCTTGAGTTACAGGATTGATCGGAGTTGGACCTCTGCCATGCATAATTCCACATCTATTAGGCATTTCGTCTTCTAGTGGGTACTCACTGGTGTTATAGTAGTCCAAAGAATGCACAACTCTCAAATACAGAATTAATTTATCCAGCACCTACAAAGAAAAGGATTAAAAAGTAACACATATAGTTAGAACTTCTAGATAAATTATGAGTTATAATTTAAGAGGTACCAAGGAAAGTTTCTGATTTCTGTCAGCAGAAATTCTGTCAAAAACTCTGAGCAGCATTGTACGTATATGTAAGCCAAATATATAAAAAAATTTCTATAAATTGTTATATCAGTCTGGCCTTCATAACAGAAGCAGTGGCATTTCCGCATTTTCTAGTATGTGCTGCAGTCTCTTAAATAAATCATTAAAAAAAAATCTATGAAGATGTAGTTAACTTTCAGAACATCACAACACAACGGTGTGCAAATTTTGTGCCAAAATATTTCACCTGCAAAAACTTTTTACCTCTATGTCCTTCACGACATTCCATCAAACACTCTAAAAGCAATTTTTCATTCACCGTTAATAACTAAATCTTATTACTTACAGCACATAAACTGTTATCACGCTCGATGGTAGACTCTGATTTATCCGCATCTTCCGACTTTCCCAAAAGTTCTTCTTCCTCAGCACTCATTTCATCGATAAAGTAATCAGTGATGTCCCTCAGGAGCGGATTTCGAGAGTTCACTCCAAACTTGGCTTGCTGAAAATCAGACTTAAATTCAGCACTGCAATATCTGAGAAAAAACACAGCTACAGAAAATAAGTACAAAAACGTAATTAACTTGCTAGAAACAATACAGGAAAGCAAGTAAAGATTTACTGGTCACATTAGGTGGCTAATCTTTTTACAAAAATTCTGCTTTTCATTTAGAGTACTCAGTAACCTGTACTATCAATTTTGACATGTTCTAAACTGAATATGGTAATTTAATCAAAATGAAGGTTGAAATGCCAGCTGGCTTCATGCTACCCTTATCCAATGACTTGATATCCTTCAAATTAAGAACATATTTCATGTGTCAACTGCAAATCTTGTAAGTTACAATAATTTCACCAAGGACTTGTTAGAATTTGAAGATAAAGACTTAATATGCTGCTAAATACTTTCACAAGCCCATTCTAAAAAAACATACATGCTACACATTCTAGGAAACAAGGAACATTGGTTAAACATGAATGGTGTTATACAAAACTTTGCAAGTACGAAAATTAGTCAATCAGGAATAAAGACTATCCATATTGCAATAAAATTAATTTTCAAATATTTGTCGCACAGCAACGATAACAAAACTTCACCTCTTTTTCCTTTTCATTTTTCTCATGGCCTTCATCTGCCCACAGGCTTCTTTTGTTGTCAAACACGCAAATGATCTTCGACGCGTACTTGATGTCATTTTTGACAATCTGTCGATGAGCGGTTATGCCATTAACTGGCCGAATGCGTCGCTGCAAGTCTCGGTTAACGATTGGACCCATTTCGCAGTCCCGAAGCTATAATTGAAAACAGAAAAGTAGCACAAACTCTAATACATTTTTAATCAAATTCACACATTGCCATAAATTAATGTTTATAACTTAGGCATTGCCCTCTAACTAAGCATTTTATACTTGAATATTCAGTCTACATGATGCAAAAGTATCTACACAACTAAAGTGTCTAAATGTCTGATATACAAAAGACATTTAATAATGTAAATCATTACTCTGTACAATCTGGAAGTACTACTCCTGTCGACAAGAAGCATATATATATATATATATATATATATATATAGATCTTAACAGAAAACAATTTAACTGCTTCACTATAAACCTCTGTTCTTCACTATACCTCTGTTTGTTACACATAACACTCTTGTATGTAGTGAACATGCCTTTGATAGAGGGTTCAGAAGACCAGAGTCTTACAGTTACACAACTGCCAAACTGCAAAAGCAAAGAAAACTGCAACATGACAACCTGACCTGGCATGCCATTGCAGATTTCAACAAGAAGCTTCTCGACTCCTCAGTATCTAGCAGCAGACTGATAAGCCTACATAATTACAACTCACACGTATGTTATTAAGGTTCCAACAGATCTCCTTAATGTTGACGTCTCGAGTGAATGTCACCCAACCACGTCGGAAAAACTTGCGCTCAGGTGCAGGATCGGAGAGGGCCACTCGCAGGTACCCAGGAAAACGCTTGCACATCTGTTAAAAAAAATCCCGATAAACCATCAAATAGGACTATAGTTGCAATTGCTCAACTTCTGGATCCTTCCTCCCTGGGAGTAAGGGAGGGGATAAAATATTTTTGTCATAGCTGAGTGCCAATAGGTGACAGCCCCAATCGCCTATAATTACAATTCTTTTCATTATTCTCAGACTCTCCCACTATTCCTAGAATCCTGGATCCTCCCTCCCTCATCCTTCGAGAGCGGATGGTCAAAGCAGACCATCTTACAATACAGAGCACATCTCATTTTGAAAGAAGGCTAAAGTTTCACATTAATTTTCAAGAAGGTTATTTGATTTTTTAAGAAGTTTATGTTAAGTTTACGTTAGAGCAAGATTAACAAATTTTTACATGCAGCTTACCTTGAAATTTTATATCGCTTTTTTGGTGTGACAACTTTTTTACATACAAAATGTTGGCAAGCTAGGTAGTGAGTGCAGATAGTTGTGGTGTGACTGGAGCCTCGTTAGTTATGAAGTATAAATCTCCACGATAAGATACTGAACTGGCAGAGATACTTTAGCCACATTTTAATGCACACTCATTCTGTTTAGCGAATAAAACTGCCTCATAGTAGTTTTCCTGGCAGTCACCCATCCGTTTAGAACAGAGTTTACTAGCCGGCTCAGTGTTGCTTAGTTTGTGTGGGCAAGCACAGACCATGGCCACTCAACTATTCCTCATCAACTATTGCAATTACTAGAAGTTTTCTATTCCATAAGCAAAGTTGATAGGTATTTAAAAATTTACTGACTTTTCCTTTAATACATTCTACGTGTGCATAAAAATGCTATGGTTTTATTAACAGTACGTACCGCTTCCACTTCTTGTTTAGTAATAGAAGGTGCAAGATTTCGCAAAAAAATCGACAGAGTTTTGTGTAAAGCTCTGGGTTTGTTAGGCTTTGGGGGAACGGGTTCACTGGCGTCTTCTGTCTTTTCTCCCTCCTCAGTTTTATTTTCTCCATTCTGCACTTCATCTGGAGAAAATGAATCAGTTCATGAACGCCATAATTCATTCATACTGCATGATATTTGCTCACTTTAACATGGCTCCATTTGTGCTAGCCCAAAAGTTGACAAAAAACATCTAAGAAAAATTCTAAAATTATTCAAACACACTAGATTTGATGAAAAGTTATCATCACTAACTGATAAAGTTGCATTTGTCTAAAATGTTCTAGATCAATCAACATATATAATCAGTTTGTAACAAAAAGTTAAAAATTATTATCATTAAAGTTGAAACTTGACAAAATTTCAGTAACGAAAATGGCTTTTGGAGGCTGCCACCTACAAAATGAATTAACAACTAAAAACTTACGTAGAATCACTTGTACTTTTTGTGGCGATTTGCATCAATTTAAACCTAACTACATGACCTAATCAAACCAAGTTTTGTAAGCAATCACATTTCAAAAAAATATAAAAAAACTGAATGATATTGGTTACAAAATTCTCTTATACATCTGTGTCAACCATGTTACAGTAAATGCCTTGCTTAACGTTAAACAGTTAAATATACAGTGCTATAAACTTTAAAAACAACAACATGTAAATGAGCACAAATGCACATAAACTGCTTACCCTTTTCTTTTGTTTCAGCCTGTTCATCAGATTTTGGTTTTTCATCTTCAACAGTCTCTTCGTCTGGGACACCATTTACTAAAGAAAAATTAGTCGGTAGGGATGGGATAAGTACTCGTTATTGGAATGAAGAAAAATTTATCCAATTTTTAAAATTTTTAAACAATTATATGGTAATCAAAACGCGTACCTGACAGTGTTGTCAGGTTTAGCATTTATAGCCTGGAGAGTTGTATTTTATTTTGGAGATACTTTGGTGCATTGACTTGTTACAATCTTGTAATAGGAAAATGATCTACTTCTACGGAAGACCACCTCTTCTACGGAAAATCGTCTCAAGACCTCTCGTCACTGAATAAATGCCAACAGTTTGCTCATAGTACTTGCTTTCTAGTGCTTCTCACAGTCTCCCCTTGGGTATACGCAGATGTAGAACAGCTGTTTACATACAGTGGGCACTGCTTAATAGACTCACGGTTAATAGAGTCGCTTAAGTGACTCAAAAATGTCTGGTACGGGCCGCTTCTATTCAAATGTACATAAAAACTGTCAGTAATAAACTCAAATACCTTCGCATAATTGACTCAATATTTTTGCTTCATATGTTTCAATAAGACAATCTTGTGTGACAAATAAGCTTTTATGATTTTTATATCATCTTAGTTTGCTTTTGTCTTATAATATACATAAAAACAATCATGTTAAGTACCGTTTTGTTTGTAAGCAAGAACGTTTATCATACGCTAATATGCTAGCCTAATGGTTTGCTTTGACTCACCCATCCACTGCAATGAACCTCGTTACCCAAGAATTCCTGGAAGTTAACATTTAATCACTTGCTTGGCCGCTTGCTCTTGAAGGTCTGGCTGTCTTTGCCAGAAAGTTTAATCAGTTAGTTGCTGCTATTATGCTAGGGACACAGCTACAGGTACAGTACAGTACGTCACAATATCTTAGCACAATAGCAAGCGGAACCTTAAACGAAACTACAGATGCTGCAGGGAAACACGGGCACCACCAACAGTTTAAGCACCGACAAGCACTACGTATTTTACGAGAATGTGAGTCAACTTCGTCGCGATAAAATAAAGCAGACAATTTTGAAAGAATTTTTGTAATTTTTGCAAATAATTAGACTTGTGTGATTTAGAAAAGTAACCGTTTTAATGCTAATTCACTTACATAAATTAATATTTTAAAATATTTTTCTAATTTTTAACTGCACAAAGGAATTTAGCCATTACTTCATTTCTAAAATTCATTAAAAAGCTTTGCAGTGCATAGTAAGCTGGTGACTCATACTATACCAGTAACACAACACCCATCGGTTAATAGGTTCAGTCGTTTGATTGGGTCAAAACACTCCGGTCCCAAGAGTGAGTCTATTAAGCGACGCCTACTGTATTTAGCTTTCCTTTGACTTCTTATCTATGGAATTATTCTGTCTACAAAATCTTCAACCTCACTCAATTCAAGGAAAAAATTAAAGATATTTTCCTACCACTAGGTTGCTAAGTTTAACGTAAACAATTAATTTTCCCAAACTAAAATATGAAACTGTACAGTAAATTAAACATCCGACAGTATCTTGGAAAAGAATTGGAGCTGGAATCCAGAATTGTATAGGAATTGAGGCTTTTTAGTGGTATCGGAATCGTTAAAAATTTTGGTATCATTCCATCACTATTGAAAAACTTTCACTTTTACCATCCATCTGTCTATAAATACTTAACAGTTCCGTTTCATTTCATAAGTTTAGATAAAAAGCTGTTAAAACAGGGGAGGGAATAAAACGCATCTATAATAAAGCATCTGTATGTGCATTATTTAAGTGTTCCAGATTCATATTGATACATTGCTTAAGCATGAAAAAGGGACCACAAATTCTCAAAATTGATTGTAAATTAATTAGGAAACAAAATGGTAATTAAGGTAATTTTTAAACTGAAGTTGAAGGGATAACTTAAACAAAATTCAATGTAACTTATTGTCTACAAAATATCAGACAGTAAAAGAAAGAACAACAACCCCAAAAAAAACTAGAAAGCCTACACCCAGGCAAATGTAAGTTTAATGTTACTGAGACCAGCAAAGACAGCAATTTTAAAGCTTACCAGGAAGCACTTGATCCGCAGGCTCTCGATCCGCTTCTGCTCCGCTATCTTCCTCGTCTTCATCAAATCCCTAAAATATTCAAAGTTACAAAAATTTCTACTGTCACTGTTACTGAAAAGTAGATCCTGCGACATTAAACAGGTATACATAATCTCACTATTTTTGTGTGTAATGATTCATCAGTAACAAGTTATTTGAAAGAATAGAAATTTTGTTACTAGAAAAGTATCAGTTAAAACGATAACAAAAAGTCTGATCCATATTGTCTTTTAAATAAATAACACATAGTTTGAGCAGAAACAGTACCCCAGGGCATAACATGTTAAAAGGGAAAGAATTCTATTTATGAGAACAATTTCCATTAAAGAAATATTACAAGGCTGCCTAATTTAGTTAATTTTTGATGTTGCATGCTCTCAGCCAAACAACCATAGATGGGAAATGCAGCCTTCTTGTCAGATGACTCATTGCATATAAAATAAGCACAATGCTTGAGAAGCAGAACACATCCCACCGTCTGGTTTTCGTGTTTCTTTTTCAGAAATTCTTTGGCCTTTTTCTGCAATTCTCGCTCCTTAGATGTCATGTCCATTTCCATTTCCTGGGGAAGAAAACAAAAGCATTTGCTAAAACTGTGACTGAAAAGAACTCTCAGAGTAAATAGTAACTAAAAGTCAGAAAGGGTGTCGCTGCTCAGAACTTCTTAGAGGACGTAAAATGTGATTTTCACAGATAAATTCTCAAAAAACGATAATTTGCATCATAGCAGGACATTCAAATAATACGTCAATTGAAAGTGAACAGTACAAATACTCCTATTTAAAGGTTGCAATAACAATGGCGAGCAACATTTAGCTACATGGTGAAGCACAACTACAGAAGAGAACAGACAGACCAGACACTTGCCTCAAACCGGTGTAATCGAGACTAAGACCAAAGAATCATATTTTAAGACAAAAATATTACAAAAACAATAACTTTTATAACAAGGTGTGCAATGTTAAGATCATGTGTTTTGAAACCAATGATAAAAACTACTTTTTCTTAAAAATTAGTTTTAAGCATATTTTACATAAATTTTGTATTTAGTTTTACGTGGTACAATGGCAAATGACGTAAATGATGTAATGAAATACTCAGTGGAAATTAACTACAGTCTGCCTAAAGTGAAAAAGTAACAAGAAATTGGATTACGACACCAAGATCAATAATCAATATCAGCAAAAATTGTTACCCAAGAGACCAAGAACATGGAATATGGAAAAATTAGTTTAAAACGTTTTCAAGATCAAAAACGATCTCAAAAGACACATCTCCGACTTAAGTACACCAATCCAGCAGTAGTCTGTACTTGTGTAATATTTGTTTTATAAATAAATTACCAATGCAAAACAAAATGTAAAAAAAATTATCATTTTTTGAGCTCAATCAAAATTGAATTTGTTTAATTTCGAAGAAAATCAAATAGGTCCTTAATCGCTTCTGGGGGAATTTTAAGTAGGCTACACTTTATTACTACCAAATTTACAGTTGAAAAGTCCTGATATGCTGACAAAGCTGCACTCTTGTCTTCAATTTTAGATGCTGTATTTACTGCAAAAGGGAGCACTTGCATTACTAAATAAACTAAATTAAACAAACCACTGAGTCACAAACTGGTAACATGCTGCTTTTCTGTTGCTCAACAACCTGTGAGTATTCATACCTACGCAAACAACTCTGCCATCTTTTTTACACACTGCTGTCAGTGATTGGATATACCTACACCTTAAGTTTATTTCAACGAAAATTTTCTTAGTTTGAATTAGATTTCTGATCAACATGTTTGAGTATTTATTAGAGTACATATAATACTAATGCCCAAAGAACAAAATTGCACAAAATACATCAATTCCATAAAAGCAACATTTCAAACTGTACAGGAGATTTTGCACCAAGCTTACCTTAGCAGCGTCATCGGCATTCTTCTTCTTTTCTTCATCTTCATCTTCGCTGGAAGAAGACGAGCTCTTTCCTTCTTCGCCCTCTTCTTCATCTTCCGATTCGTTGTCTAGCACCTTGAGATCAAGATCAGTTCCACCTTCCATTTTAATCACGACTGCAAGATATTACAGCAAAAACCATGAAAAATCCTACGTCGCAATGCCACCATGAGTTAGAAAGTCAGAACGATCACCGACTGTGAGGTAATAGTGCCACTTGGCAAGACCCTTTGCGGGAAATACCTCCTCAATTCATAATTTCTAACATATTATTAGGCCTATTTCAGACGTTTGTACTGAGGACAAGACCTGCAAGCATAACCTCACCAGTAGGGTGTTCAAGGTTTTGGATTAGATCGAAGATCGGGCCGGGATCTGGATCCATGACGTTAATTGAATTCTAGGTCAGCATTTTTCAGAGTTTCGATCGAGATGAAATATACAGTATCGCGACCTCCAAGCCATAAATATGATTATTAGAAAATGGAGATAAGAAAATTACAATCCTTTTCAAATAATACGGTTTCATAAATTCATTAATTGTAGATCCACTAATTAATTGTTTTAACAAGTAATCTTGAAATTAAGATTATATAAATTGACTAAACTATCAATAATACTTTACATTTGAGTACAGCAAGCAAACACTGTCAAATAGCTTTGCACGTCATTATTGTAGTCATAGTAACACATTTGTCTATCATATAGTTTGCATGTCTATTGTTGTAGGTGTAGCAAATGTTGCCTTAAAACTAGCACAAATGCACTAAAAAAAGCTGGTAAATTAAAAGCAGCACAAGTTTTCTACATAAATTAACACTATAAAAGTCTCTTATACCAGCATCCAGAAACCGAACTATCTGCTCCGATTTGTCGATGTCAAGCAGAAGGTTGTCGCACCAGCTGTTGTTGAAAAGATACATGAAAGATTCAAGGCGATTCTTCACTGATGCAAGAAGGTCCTCTTTCCGTTGAGCTGCTTCCTTGGGGTGGTACTTCACCTTAAACCTACACACAACAAACACCTAATTAGCAATGGCAATTAGCAGAACACATACAAATCATTCAACTTTGAAAATGAACATACTCATGCCATTACAGCATAACCAAAAATCCTAAATCCTGAAAGTTACATGTGTTCATGACATAAAAATAATTTGTTTATTTCCATCAACAGAAGAAATGTTTTACAATAATAACAGTAACAGAACTTATTTACAGAAATGTCGTTAAAAACAGTGCTAACACTAATCATCCATAATCAAAATGTACAATAGTTGAAATTTGCCTTGAATGTAAAACATGTGTTAAATTACAATTGAAAAGTAGAAAGAGAATCAGTAACATTCAGTTTAAACTAACAACTACCTGTTTCACACCCGTATGGTGAATTCCACCCAGTGGTGCAGCTAAATCTGGCCAACATACGCACAATGTATATAATATATTACACAAGAAAATGCTAAACAATGCACGGTGTGACAATGCATTAGCAAGACATATCTCACACCAACAACTCCATTGTAACGCGAATCGGAAATATTTCTCAACACGCGGTTCCATTTTAACGAAGATGGTTCACATTATCCAACTTTTTCCCATTTTTACGTTTACTAATTTACTATTTCTGCTTTACAGATTTATTTCAGGGCAATAAAAAGCCCACGCGATCCCGCGATAAAATATAATTTTAAGATATATCCGTGTATACATAATTTACAAACATGTGTTTATCTACATGCAAACGGCATGATATTTTGCTTTACGTAACATCACAATACTTTAGGCAGTAAGTATAAATTCTGCACCTGAAAAAGAATTTTGATTAGGTACCTGCAAAATAAAGCATTTATAATCGTGCCATTCTTATACATTATGAAAAATGTTACAAGGTAAAGGTATGCCTAACAATTCAGCTATAAAATAAATGGGGAAATGAAGAGTTCTAAACAGGCATTAAGATTATTAAAACCATCTATAACATGTCATGGAGCTTGTCTTTCTCAGACACAGGGGTAAGAAAATAATGCACAAAAGTGCAAAAAATAAACACGAACTGATTCTGCAATTTTGTCAAATAATTCAATTAATTATTCCATGGTTATAATTTAAGAAGCAATTCTTCTTATTAATCAAGTGTTAAGCTTTATAAGATGTCAGGATTTTCTTACCACTCTTCTTCTTTGTGCGCATTGAAAAACTCTGACAACTGTTGTCGACGATATTCTATTTTGTACTCTTTGTACTTCTTCACGGCGGTCTCGTCATCAATATCGTCGTCCTGACCCAACATGAACTGCTTGAAGGACATCATTGGATTTGCAGGATTAATATCCATGCCTCCACTCCTGGATTATTGCAAAAATTAGCTACTGCCCTTAAATAAGTGAGCAACAGTACAAGTGATATGCTGCATGTTAACTAACATTTCTAATAATGTAAACATTTATTCTATTAATTTTATTGTTTTATTAAAAACATGTTTTATAAACCTCGGGAACGAAATTAAATAACTTACTTACTTAGTTTAAACATATTCTTATTGAATACAAGTATTTGAATACGGCTTGAACAGACAGTTTTTAACAAATGATAATATTCTCGCCATTTAGCCGTACGTAACTTACTTACTTACTTACAATGCCTTTGAGCAGCTGATTAATTTTCTTGGGACGAAAACCTAGTTGCTTTTAGCATAATTGTCCTTCAGTGTATTTCCAGTGTTAACCTCTTGGCAATTAAAATATTCCTAGCCAAGTTTAATTACTGTCTCTCAAGACTATAAGCAGTGTCTTATTAAAATCAGCCAGTTTAATGTTACTAGCCATATTGGTTACATTTATCAAATAGTCATTGTGCCATAATTAGATAGTCACAGCCTAGTCAACTAGGCAGTCAGTTATATGTACAGTTTAACTTGCAGGTAAGTCGCTCTGCATTGCATTGCAGTAGCAACATAATAGAACCGAGTCATACTTGTGCCTGCCAGAATAATGTTCACCATGTTGCTGACCCCACCCTTGTTGATAACCTCCATAACCACCACTGCCACCCATTGGTTGGTAGTAACCTTCACCTGGCTCATCCCTATGGAAGTAAAAGAGATAATGCATCAGTGCAACTCCGTCAAGGCAGACAAATGGAAAAATATTTGTAAGAAAAGGAGTATTTTGAATGATTAAGTTATCAATGCTCACAAAATAAAAATCGTTTGCTTATCTCATTCGTTCATTTTCTTTACCTAATTATAGTCTGTAATCAAACAGAAATGTCATTAATAAAAATTCATATTTAAGAACCAATTTATTCGTTTCAGTTTACTTAATTATAATTACAAATTACCAATCATGACGCATCCGTTTCATTGGTCCGCCAATCTCGTGCTGCCCCGGACTGAATCTTTCTCGACGCCGATCATACGCTTCGCGGCTGAACGCTTCTCTTCTCCCTCCACCACGATCAACACGCCATTCACGCCCCCTATGCCACGTAGTTTTTGAAAAAAATTTCGTCGTCACAAAGCAAGAAAAAATTTGTGCAAAGGAAAATTGGTGTGTGAAAAAGACAAAGAAAGAAAAATTTTAGCAAGCCGCTAGTGCAAGGTTATCAACTCCGTTCAGGACAGTTACTTAAAAAACTCAAGTGATAACTAGCAAATCTTGTATAAAAAGCTGAAGAACTGAGCAAATTTGCAGCAAAATTGTAGAAAAAATTAAAAATCAAAATTAATATACAGCTTTGTCCGGAAAAGCGTTATCTGTAAATTCTTTAAGAAGATAAAAATTACAAGTCAAAAAGGCATAAAAATTTAACAGAACATACATCCTCTAAACAAAAAAAATTAGCTGTATATTTGGTTCTATTTTTGCTTAAGGTTTTAAAAATGCAATGTTTAAAATTGTTTTTTCATAACAAAACAGGGAATTTTTCCAAAATTTACCATTTTAAATGAAAAAGAAACAAGGCAATTGCTTCCTTTTCGATGTACTTTCCTTGGAAACGGTCAAGAGCTGAATTAATCTCATTTTGTGGAAATTTGTCAGTTTAGGAATATCTTTGCTTTACCTTGTGTAATGCACTTGCTGAAATAAGTTCTCCCAATGCTAATATGCTTAAATATAAAAAATCAATTAAAAATGATCATGAATATTAGAAATAGTTAATGAAATAACTTTTAAAAAGTCAGGCCTGTTTCCCAAGTTACGAATGTAAAGAAACATCAAAAGCTAAATGGAAGGTCACATTCTTAAAAAGTTCAGCAAAAATAAAACATAAAACTTTCAACTGATTTTTTTCTTGTGCAGAAAATATATATTCATTGCTATTCTGTTAAATTTTTATGCTGTTTTGACTTGTAATTTCTGTTTTACTACGAAATTTGCAGATAACTTGTTTTATGTCCTTGTCAACACACAGCTTAAGCAAGAAACTATTTTTTAATTTTGCTAGTAAGTGTAACAGTAATATTTTGTTATATGAATTTGTGAAGTCAAGAGAAGCCAGATGAGTTGGACAAACAAAATTTTTTAATAAAAATTGGTTAACTCTGTTAAAAATTTCCAGTCCAATTTGAAATTGTTATCAATTTTGTTAGATCAAAATCAATTGAACCATCAATAACTGCTCTTAAATATAAAAAAATCAATGAAAAATGATCATGAATATTAGACATAGTTAATGAAATAACACTCAAAAAGGCGCAGCTTATGTAGGCCACCTAAGAATATATTTACAGTGCTTTTCAAATGATGCTTTCCAACATCAGTGCCTAGTCTGTTAGGATGCTTTTAAAATATTCCAATACAT
Source organism: Tubiluchus corallicola (assembly GCA_030141605.1). Taxonomy (NCBI): domain Eukaryota; kingdom Metazoa; phylum Priapulida; class Priapulimorpha; order Priapulimorphida; family Tubiluchidae; genus Tubiluchus; species Tubiluchus corallicola. The sequence continues at coordinate 691,826 of JAQGDQ010000008.1, read as the reverse complement.
TTCTGCTTGTAGGTTTTTAATTTTTTACCATAAAAAATATTTTCTCTATTTCGCTCCATTAGAATAATTGGCCCTGACATTATTCCCAAAGGTAATGAAATGATAAAACAAATCCAGCCTTTTCAATCAATTCCAAAAGTCATCTATATCTTGCTAACACCTAAATTTCGAAAGTGAGGTAAAATGATGTACAATGAGAAAGTTCAGAGAGTAAACACAGCGTCTGAGGGATACGAAAGATAGTTTACCTTCTGTCTTCGCGCCCGTAATCGCTACGTTCGCGACGGAATTTATCACGACGACGCCGGTCATATTCATCATCACTGTCACCCATTATGGAGGTAAAAATATATGCTGAATAGCGGAAATATTACAATATGGTCTATTCTTCTAACCTAAAAAAAGCGAAATCAATTATTTGTAATATTAATTTCTGTATTACTTATGATATATTAGTGGCATAAGCCTGTTAATTTTTGAAGTTGTTAAATTTGAGTGAAAAGAAAGAAATACGAAGTCAGGAGTGAACCTGAATATGAACCAAGAACTGCCATGGCCACTGCGAGAGCTCTGTGACCTTTCCACACTTACTTCTATTCGGCTAGGTTTTGCTTCAAATTCAAAAGCAGACATGCCTTTTTAAAATACTACAATTTTTTGGTAATTTATTGTTTTAGTGCACTGCTCGATAGCGACACATTTGTAACAAAGAATGGCAAGAAGATGAGTGGCTGGGTGAAGGTCGACCAGATTGATCTCATCTATATTATTCTCAAATATTACTTTACAAATTCACTCATTCTGGGAAACTTCATCCGAATTTTAAAGTTTTATCAGTTTTATTGATCAATCGCATTAGTGATCATCAACACTAAGTGCACTTTATGTTTAACAGGAACAGAATAGAATTTAACATAACAGACTACATTAGTAGCTAGGCTAGATTCTCGAGTTCCAAAAAATTTTTCTTATCAATTTTTGTTTTATACCGTATTGAAAACATATTTTTTGGAACAACTTGTAATTCTTTAATTTTTTGAGTGCGATTGGTTCTTAGTATGTTGCAACTATTCAGATTGTCTGATGAAGTATATAACGAAATGCTAAAAACCACATTATTATTACCAGAAGAAAAATTTACAATTGGTGGAGCAAAGTCTCACTAAAACTGGACGACCAAAATGCCCAGGGTGACAGGATCACTGTAGCACAAGGGCACGACAAGGCATGTAGAAATATGACAGGGAAATGTCAATCTTTATCATTTAGTTTAATGCGTGATTGTTGCCAAACACATTTGTTATAACTGAACGTTATTTGTAGGTACAAGCACTACCAGACTGATGGTTTTTGCCCAGCCCAAATGCTAAATTTTATTTTCTGATTGAAAAAATGTCAGTTTTCGTGGTACATGGTTTTTCACTAACTTTCTGATAAATTATTTGATCTAATTTAATTTAGCTTAAATGCAAAGTGGCCGACCTTTCTCCACTGCCCTAGGTCAAACGCAATATAGCTACCAGACTAGGGTTACCCGAGAATCGCTCACTAAAATGACAGATTACTATTTTTCCTTACATGTTTTAGTGACGGCGTTCTATTTTTGAAATACAGCTACAGTAATATTAAGTCTTTAAGACTGTTGTGCATCAGTCAGACAATTATAAGCGCACACGTTAATTAAATTCGTATCATCAAGCAAGTATACTAGCTCTAATGATCTTGCTTTTCAAACATTACTGCAAATGTATAGTTGCAAATAACAGTAGGTAAAGTGGCATATAAGCCATGACATCGTCTTAATAATATTTATTATAAACACGATTTTTCCAAAGAGTACATTACCACAGTTCTTTGCATTAGCAACTAAACAAGAATATAATGGCAATCGTCTGTACAGCAATGGCTCTTGCACACTCTTTCGCTGTATAAAGGATAGTCTGGTACCTACCCGCTTCACTTTCACTTGGGTACCACGCTACACGCGGTACTACATTCAGAGGATACACGGTTGTGGCATTTTGTCTGCACCGATTCCGGAGGATGTCAAGAAAATTATGATAAACACACTAGACTTATAAAATTTGATATAAATATTTGTTTCAACAATTTTTCTTCTAATTTCTTTTTAAATACCGTGATCTGTTTTTCTAATTCTTATCAACTGCTTATCCGGGTTATCATCAAAGATAAAAATAAAGAAGTTCTTAAGAAAAAAACAAACTCATACGGCAGCCCACTATTTATCACGTCCCCGCGCCCCAGTGAAAGCAGTTAAAGTTACGAATTGTGGCTATACCAGATATTAAAATAAAAATTAAGTGCTATTTCTAGTGGCTTTGTTAGTTCTATCTATTAATTTCGGTTTTTCCTGTAAAAAAAGTGTCTGTTTTTGACAACCTATATGTGTGTTACGTTAATTTACAACTCACCCGGTTGGAATAATAAAAGTTAAAATATCATAAAGTCACAATACCAGTATGAAGAAAATTACAAGAATTAATTTTTTCGGTCAAAAATCTTTGCAAATAAAGTATGCGGAATTCTACATTGTCATTTCTCAGAGAATTTACTGCGAGGTCATCAGATCAACAGAGGTTAGAAAACCTCGCCAACAAAGGCAACAATTACTAGAATACATTCAATTACGTAACAAATACGGTGTCACTATTTGATCAACACTTGACGAGCAATTTCAACAGGTTTTCTATACATTTGGGCCGATGATTTGACGGAAATTATCAATTCACCAGCCAAACGTAAAATAAAGACATCGAATTCAATTCAACACTGAATAACTGATGGACAGCAAGGAGTCCCTGTTACGTCAGAAAACTTATACTTTTTAACAACCAACAGGATTCAAGCATATTTTTGGTAGTCATGGTGTGTCGAATAAAATTAAGCAACACCGAAGCTGGTCAGCTAAAATATAAAAAATGAAAACCAGTTCGATATTGACTCTGGGAGGTTTTTTGCCATATCCGTGTTGGTTGTTTACCTTTTGAGAAGATGTATTTACATCCGAATATGGTTGAGACATTTCTGCCAGTTCGGTGTATCATCTTAGAGTATTAGCTTTGATAATAAAGATTCCAATCTAATCACGCTACTAGGTTCCATGTTGAAGTTTTAGGTAACTCTAGGTAGGCTATCATTATTGCCTACAACACAATACAATACAGCAAAGAATAATCAACCGAATGAAACTGAGGCAAAAATTAGTGTTTGCAAAAATAATGAGAATGCCTCAGGCCTCCAATAACAACTTCAACACGTCTCCTTGCAAAAGAAAAGATATATGATAATGGTTAGCGCCTTCGTCATTAATATCCGCAAATTAAACATAAACACAGCCTTAAAAATCCGTCCATGCAGCTCATAAATGCAATAATTCTCAGAATTATCAATTAAAACACCTTTCGCTGCTTAGTCTGCCACGCAGCAACCAGAAAAGGTTAACGCGCATTACACCGCTCAAATGTCTAGAGGGCTAGCGATTTAAAATCGTGTCAAGGGCAAAAGTCAAGAGCACCACACTACATGCTTTGTCTTTTCACACTGTTGTCCCTCACTGCTCTACTTACAAGCAATAACATCGTTTTTTGGTGCACTTAACAGGTCTACATGTGAAGGTCACCTAGAATAAAGTTCTTGAATAATTCGAGGTTTTATAAACGTGTTTCTCTTATGTAGTTTAGTAAAGGCACGCGGCAGTGTCCGTAAATTTCTGACGTTTTTCGGTTGTCGCATACGCTTATTTGTACTTCCTTTTACAGCTAGAACTATAAACAACAAAACAGGTAGCTCGGGATAACACTTGAGGTAAAAATCAATGACCATTACTGGATTCATTATTGGTACCTAAACACCGACAGTTTACTTGGAACTATCTTTTTGCAGCCGTTTTTTATATCTTTAAATTGAACATTCCTAGATGCACAATTGCGGTTTATAAATCAATTTTCCCTCGGCCCTCTTGTCTGTGGAATTTTCTTTTACCAAAATATACATTTTCTAACCCTAGTACTTAGTTACATTTGATCAGATAACACTTTCCTGTTCACTATCTTACATGACAAGTTCCGGATACGTTAGCGCTATATCATACTGTGCTCTTTTTCAATAATTTTTGGAAGAGCCAAACTTTGTAAAAAAACAGAGGAGGAAAAACTTATATTTGTATTGAGATAAACTGCTAAAACTGACTAAAAAGTACTATCTGCACTGAGGTATTAGGTTTAGTCACTTTACGTTGATAGAAAGATCTCTCTATAAACGTCCTCAGACGTTCAGAATAGGTTATAGGTAAGGACAACAATGAGTAATATACAGTACACTTTTTCCAATAAGATATTGATTTGATTTTCTTTGCATTATGCACCCTGAGTATGTAATATACTTATGACCATAAAGTGAATAGTAACACTTAGGACTTATACACGACTCAAAGACGAGCGATTCACGATGCATGCTTAGTGCCATAAACATAATAAACGTAGTGCAAGTATAAAATAATATTAGATTAGATGCCTCAGGGTAGTATCAATAAACTAATTACAGACAATAATAAATTGGGCGATATTTGGGAAAATGTTTTCGACGTTAATTTAGTCTTATTTTAAAGAAATCGTAATGGCGGCGTAAAACAACTACAGACGATTACCACAACAAATCCAACAAACTGAAACTACAGATTCAAGAAAGAAAATAACAAGGCAATGAACATTATTTTGACTCGTGGATAAGTTATTTATCTTTCCAGCGGGATGTTGCTTATCTACACGCACTGTAATTTCCACAACAGCTGTCAAGTGTCTAGATTTAAAGTACGGCAAAAGTACTGATGGTATATCATGAGCAGTGCATATCAAAGTAACAACACCATGAAAGCACACTAGTCTTGCCTGACTAATGACTAATGTATGCGCGAATCAATTATAAAGAAAATATCAAAGATATAATATTAAGCTGTAGTCACATTTATGAATAGGAAATCACTTGCAAAATAGTAAGATTAGGCCCATTAACATTTAAGCCACTTTTGCCCGAAAAATACAATGGCAACCCGAAAAAAGTCGGGAATTGCCTCACCCTACCCCAAGATCAAAAAATGCCCGGATTTCGGGCAGTTCACTTGGCGGCATCGAGAAATTTCGAGATTTCGTTTTATGAATTTTTTTTTCATCATTTGGCTGGTGCCCGAAAAAAATGTGTTTGCTCGAATCCTGGTGTGTAGGGGGGGGGGGGGCTGCAGCCCTCCAGCCTCGTACACTTCCACGTTGTAACCACAACCAATAATCCACACAACCATTGTTAAGGCTTCACTACTCATGAAAATCCTAGGTGTGCAAGTACTCGCTCAGGTATCAGGCAAGTTTTCATAAAGCTGCTTGACTGTGGAATTCATTGCGAGGTTTCTCTACTCTACGATAACAAATTCATGCAAATAAGAAGAGTACAAATGCCCAGTGCAGCAGCAGATGTTCAGCTGAATCCGCGATGCGATTTCCAATAATAATTCGCCTCGAAATTTGAAAACAGCGAGGTAAATAGGTACTGCTCGAGTACCTATTTGCAGTTCAAACTTCAGTAGAGAGGTTTAGTTCCGAAGGGAAGACTAAATTTGATGGAAATAATTTTGTTGAAAGTCACAAAATGCATATAAATAGAATAGCAGTGATGGCGACTATACCTCGTCGTTACCTTCATAACACTTTAGCTGGACTCCAACTAGTCATAAAAACTATCGAAATTTTGACAATTATACCTATCCTTGTCATTAAGCATTTTTTATTTCAATTCCTTGTGAAGTTTAGGCTATTTTGGACAGTTTTGTCGTTCTGCAGGAAGACCCAAACTGTTTCTTACCATTTTGCAGTTTACTACACGGGTAGTTCCTCATTTAATACGAATAGTAAGATTTTGGGTTTTGAATTTACTTTTCAAGAAGTTTCAAGGCGAGCACGTTTCTACGCACGGGGTCGTTTTTCAACATAAAGATAGAGTGCGAGAAACGTCAGAGGTCAAGTTCACAAAACTTTACCAGGCAGAACAAGGTTAAGGTTAGTAAGCAACCAATAATTGCGCTTGCAACAGTGATACACCACACCAGTGAGACAGAATCAGTATCAGTCGAATCTAACGAGCTAATGACTGTACACAGGCTGTGTGCTCAAGTTCACGCCACGCACTAGCTAGTGATTGCGTACCCACGACCTCTACTCCACAGCATGAACCTTGACCACAGATTAAACGAACAATGAAAAGTTGAAAAACATGTCAAAGACGAGTCACAATTGCGACGAACCAAGTCAAGCCAAGGGTTTACCAAATGTTAAGAACTTGACGCGAGGTTTTGTAAATTATGTAGAAAATACACATCAACAACAACCACTGTATATACAAGTACTTGCTACATACTATAACAACTACTGGAGAGATCAAGATCTGATAACCAGCCCGTCACCAAACCTCAATCAAGAACAGGGCAAAAGAAAAGTGATGGAAGTTTCTAAGCAAGTTGGTGCCTGATAAAAACTAAACAAGCATTAACTTAATGGTTACAATAAAAGATTAAGACTACGCAATTAGTTCTCTCATTGTCATTCTACGACGAACAGGTCATCATAAATACTTCGTGAAAAACAAGGCAAAAAATTTCAACAGCAACATTTTCAATTTACAAAATCACACTGAATATTACGTATTTAGCAATCCACAGTTAAATGCATAAAAGCATTCTCCCACCCAGCAGCAATGAATGTTTTCTTTAGAGAAGCGTGGAACATCTGGAAATACCCCAGGGAAAAGTTTCATACAGTAAACGTATGATACAGGACAGCAGCAACAACTCAACACAATGCACGCAACATGCATCCAATCCAATAGCGTCTATACCACAACACAAGACGGCAGGTGCAGATTGAGCACAGGACCGGTTTTACTATACCAGCTTGCACGTTGAAATATAAACTTGCATGTTATAACAGAAAATTTATTTGTCTGTTGCACAGCGATTGCATGCTGTACATGTTGTACACTATAAATTCAGTAATACGAAATATTATCATTCATCGTTATTATTTTCATATAGATTTGCTTGTTTTTACAAGATTCGTTTTACAAAAAAATTATAAAAAACAATGAGATGTGTAAACACTTCTGTAAGGATAAAAGGCATCTAAAGCTTGATATGCATTCAAAATGCATGTGTATAAAATACTATAAATAGAAAGTTTAAACATACAGTCACAGCCGCACATTCTTTAAATATGAAACTAACTACTGTTTACATTTAACTGCATATTGACGCTTGACACAGTTAGTTAACATTCAATTCCTGAAAATTTGATTCGTACAGTAAGAGCACAGTAAAAAGTACTAGTAAGACTACACCGAATACTTAGCATACTACAGCCTCCATTTGTGCGCCCCTAATATCCAAAATGACAAAAGAATCAACAAGGAAACATTTATTGTCAACTCGAAAAATTGTTCACTCATAATGTGAATCAAGTCTCATAATTAGGTGTAAAAACATCGATTTTTTTTGGTTTCACAAAAATGAAATTAAGTCATGATTCTATAATATTCACTCGTGAAATAATACGATCATATAAAGTATACTGTACTGGTTTTAATATTTCCGTCACAATATTATGTGAAAAAAGGTAAGAATCACTATTAAAAACAGAACGGAACAGGAATAACAATGTCCAGGACAGACTTAACAGGATAAATGCCACATTGCATTATCGCAATTATACCCGGGAAGTTTACCACATTTATCCACAAACTGGACTCCATAGTAACCAGGCAATAAAGGAAAATGCCTGATATGCAAGATTGCCTTTAGAACAACACACTCTTGTGCTTAAAGACTTAAACTGTACATTCATAAATATGCTTATATAAATATGTTTCACAATGTTTAAAATCACAACCGACTTGATAACAATAAATTTTGTCAAGGTTCTAGAAAAAACTCATATACATATCTTACTAATTAGAAATACGGTACTGCCTACAATATTACAGTTTTCTACAACTACCACTGTCATTTTAGCCTAAATTGTAATAAGAAAAAACTGTAATTAGATAACAAATTCACCAAATGCAAACAGTATATTACAAAATAAGATGTCTATAAAAATATTAGCACAATTAATTACACAATTCCTAAAAGCAGCTTCTTTTGTCTAATGAAGTCTAATGATCTACATTTCCATCATAAAAACAGCAATACTGGACAGCTATTAGCCATGAAACATACCAAAAAACTTACAACACATTAGAATGCAAGTTCTACATAAAAGAAATAATTATACAGTACTCTAAATGAAAGCATACACAACTAATATCAGTCACACTAATAGTCGTAAAGAAATTTTACATAAAAGTTTGTGTATTACCACTTACACTTTTCAAAATATACAAGTAAAAGAAAACTGACTAATTATATGACTCCTGCAACGCTGATTACAAATTTATCCACAAACAGATACATACAGACAAAAATAAGTATTGCAAAAATACTGATCATTGTCTAAAAAGCTACATTGCATATGTGAATCACTTATGTGAATAACACTGAAGCATTTAATTTGTCATAAAAAACTTATGTACAAAAACATGTTTATGTGTAAAAATATAAAACTTTGCCAGAGCATAACATTTTGGAAGACAAAGCTATACATAATCCTACAAACTGTAACATTTAAACTTTTGTCAGAAATCATGGTTTGGGCACAAATATATCTACAACTTGATAAGTGTAACAAAAAAATCATTTAGGCAACAGATCCATATCATCTAAGATGTTAAAGCCTGACCCAGTACCATCAAAATTTAGCAAATCTATGCCTCCACTATTATCTAAGAAGTCCAAGGTGACGTATTCTGAATTCAAATTTTGTTGTTCTCTTGACTCAGGCATTTGAGCAGAATGTGATTGTTGGAGATGAGAATGTTGCGGCGGATGTTGCTGAGATTGCTGCGAGTTGTGCGACTGTGGTGTTAGGTGAGCATGATGGGAAGCTTGCAACTGAGAATGTTGTTGCAACTGGTGTGACATTACTTGATGTTGCTGGTGTTGCAGCTGCTGTTGTTGTTGGTGGTGGTGCCGAGGATGTGACTGATGGAGATTAATATGCGGTTGCTGCTGCACTTGTTGCAGCGGAAAGTCCAAAGCACTTCCTTGAGCAGGTATAGGTGCGGTGACATGCTGCTGTTGTTGCAGAATGACTTGTCGCTGTGCTACATGTGCCACATCGACTGATGACATGCGCTGTTGAGCAATTTGCTGCTGTGGCCGCTGTTGTAAAGTGGGTCGCAATGTCGCCAAGTTCTGCTTCACATTTTGTGACTGTGTAATAGGGTTTTCATGAACAGTGCCTTCTGATGTTGGCCACTGCCCACGCATCTGACCAGTTTGTGCGGCAATGAATCTCTGCTGCTCTTGTACAGTAATGGTATTGTAGCCCGACGGAAGTCTTACATTTTGAATTCCCGAATGTGGCTGGAATGTCATTTGAGCAACTGGCATACGTGACGCAGGAAAACCTGGCTGTTGGGAGATTAGACCTGGAGTAGCATTATTCCCTGAATTCATCCTCTGAGATGGTGCAGCTCTTAATATATAATTACCACTCTGCGGTATACACTGCATAATGTGCAAATGTGCCTGGGAAGTATTGATGAGTGGAGGCTGCCCTTGTTGGAGGTTATGCAAAGTAGCTGATTGTGGCTTGTACTCGGGTGGAGGAGGACGATGAGATAATTGCTGCTGCAAATTTTGAGAGAATTTCTGCTGCATTGGATTTTGCTGCCGAGATGCTAAACTACCAGGTGCTATCATTCTCTGTCTGGAATGTTGTAGGGCTACAGATTGGCTTTGTGATATTGTAATGGTCTGTGGATGTGTGTTAGGATTATACAGCATTCGCGCTGGCACGTTAGTCTGTTGCTGTTGCATTACATGGATTGTTCCCTGTGAAATCTGCAAGTGCTGCATTTGAGACATGTCCATGCAGTGGGTGCGATGGAGTCCCGGGTCATTAGAAACAACTTTGCGAACATTTGTCCCAGAATCATTAGAAAAGTGTCGCAATGGTTTTGTACCTGCCAGCTGCAATAACTCACCATTTTTTGCACCTAAATGTTCAGAATTGCTGCTGTACATATTTTGAGTGTTTTGCACATTTTCTTGCTTTGTTTGAATAAGTGTGAGTCCAGCAGTACCAAATGCACCACAAGTGCCACTGGGTTCACTCGTTGGTTGCAATTTTGAAGCAGTCCCAAACACACCAAATGCGTGCCCAGGAGTGTCATTGCCGTTACTTTGTCTCTGGTGCTGTTCAGCCATTTGTTTTAAAGTCAAAGCGGCAGGACTTGGAGATGCCATCTGTGGATGCCGTTGATGCAAAAACTTGTGGTTTGAGGGCACCACTTGCGGTGCAGTGGCAAATGGCACGTGAGCGTCAGACCGTACTTGTTGTGCAGTTGAAAATTGTGCTTGACTTCGAGAACAAGACAAACTACTAACTGGCACATTATGAGACATGGGACTTAAGAATTTTTTAGCATCCTGATGCAATTCTACATCTTCAGTAGCATTACCAGTTTTATTTTCATCATCACCAAGATGACTGAGCTGATCCATTAAATCGGGACCAAGCGAGCTGAGTATGTCCTGCAACATATCAGGATGTATATCCAAACCCAGATTAGTAAACTCGTCAGAATTATTTACGTCAATATTATGTGAACTACTGTCATCATCACTACGCGGTTCTTGTTTACACTGAACACCGGGATCAGGATTTACTTGACTGGAAGACTTATAACAAGGCACAGTTTTTGTACTGTCCTGCTTTGCACTGCTAGTGCTTCCACTCTCACTTGAACAACGCGTTTTAACAGTCACATTAGTATGAATAGTTTGATTTGGCTGAGAGGAAAACTGCTGCAAATTAATATTTACAGAAATACTAGAAACACCACTTTGGTCAGTTCCATTACAGTCCTTCTTTGCATCTGGTCCATCATCAAACACGGACTCATTTTCTCCGATGGGTGACGACTGTTCATCGAATTTACGTTTAGTGCCCTTTGTTTGATCAGAAGGACCAGATTCTGAATTAGATGCGCACCTACTTTTAGATTCATGCTTATTCTTGCCAGCTTTCTTTGCTCTGGCTTCTAACCATCGTCTATGTAAAATCGCTGTTTCCTGCCGCTGCTGATCAACCAGGCCACTGTAAGCCATCTCATGACGCGGGATCGTGCCATTGTGGTGACGGCGGTACAAGTCAAACTTTTGTCGCAATCGCTCGATGGCATTCTTCCTGGGGATAAGAAAATCCCCCATACTCACAGGCTTACCCAGTGTTGATGCTTTGCCACGTACACAGCGGCAGCATTCCTGGCAAAATAAAGAATAGAACAATTAGAAAATGAATGACCTAACTACACGTTGTAGTTTAAGTGAAATACTACGCAGCAGTGCTCTCTGCTACTTTATCCCTTCATGGTTCAGTGGTGCGACACTAATAACATTCAGGTAATGCCTAAGAAATCCTGTCAAGGCCATTCATTTTCTAATTATCATATTCTTTAGGCTGACATGGATCATACAGAATATTTACCACACATAAACAACTTTTGTACAATGAGTAAACAATGTGATGCAACTGTTATTTGTGCACACAAAAGGTTAATTACAAAAATAATGATGCATTAACATGTTAAAAAGTAAAAAAGCATCTAAAATAAATACCGTTCAAACAAGTGAACGTAATGTGGTATAACAACTGTAGGCTGTATTAATGCACAAAAAATTAGCACGTTTATATTTTGTTTGTATTGCTTGTACAATTAAAGTTTGCAATGTACAAAGTGTAAAGGTATTAATTAGTTTTAGTCTTAACTTCATATTTACTTTAATAGTGATGGAATAAACCTGATGAAAATTTTTAAACCAAAAATGATTTTATAACCAATTTTTCAAAGAAAGAAAGCAAGGAAATTGGAAAAGTTGAGATTGGGCCTAGATTTGGTCTAGTTGTTAAAATTGGTATTGTGATTTAAATATCCATGGTTCAAATCCAGAGTCAGTCATGGTTTTTCCACATTTCCCTTCTTTCTGGCAAGTTTAGTTTCAAAATTTCAATATTTATATGGATCTGTTAGAACTATAAATTAAAAGCATATTTAGTGTATGGTTGTGTTAAGCTGAATTAAGCAGCAGGTAATTCTTCTAAACATGCACACTAGCTGTTAAACGGACATTCGTTGAAGAATCATTACTTATAATAATGTCGATTAAAAGCAAACTGCTGGAATTCCAAAATCTAAAATTTAAAGAGAAATTAAAAAAAACAGTTCTAGCCAAAGTTTTTAAAATGAACAAAGCTCTTAAACTATACTAGGAAATCACAAAGACGTCTTGTACTTAAACATCAACATAAAACAATTATTAATTTAAGTCAGACTATGTGGTACCTTCCCATCTGTGTTTTAATGTTTGTTTTTACTCAGTTTTTGACACCATTATATTAAATTATAAATTACTCTACTTTAATAACAAAACTGCCAAAACTCAATAGCTCAAACCAGATGTTACACAGCTGTTTGGGTAAAATTCGAAATTGTTTAGCACATTTGACGATAATGGTCAATGAAATTACCATTCTCAAAATATTGAGTATTTACTGCTATACAGCTTGTAAATAAAAGTGCCCCACCAAAAACAAAATAATGTTTCAAATTTGTATGTAATAGGGTTTCAGTTTCCATTCATCTGTGTTCGGGTAAGAAGACCTAAGCTTATCAAATCAGTAAAAACCGAAATGAAAAAATACAATCACATGCTAATTCTGAGAAAAACCAAAGCTTTTTGAAATACAAAGATTTGGCGAACTTCACTTTAAACTCCGAGGAAACAAAATTTCAGAGCATATAATATTCGATTATAATACACAGCTTATAAAAAGAGGAGTGATTATACCTTTGTAAGTTATACTTTGTAATACTGGACGAAAACAAGAAATTTCTTAGTGACAATCTAAACTTTTCTACTAAACGACCAAATTTTAGGTCACATTATTCTTGCTTTCTATGTGTGTTTAGGAAAGGGAGTGCTTATAAAACATTTTTTACTTAAGATTCTGTGAGGAATTCTATACTATAATTGTTTCTACAAAAACACAGCCTAACTCGAATCAATTCAAGAAGTGCATTAACAGGTACCATCTATCGTACAAATTACATTTCTCTGGACATACATTCTTGTTTTCACTTTCTACCGTAGCCCAGCACCCTAAGTGGCTATTGTCTTTTTTGGTGTAATTTCCATAGTCCTGCTTTTCTTGACTGACTGAAATGACACTGATGCCAGGGATGTTTCATTTTGGTTTGCCGATAATTGCAGTTTTGGTTTCGATAAAATTTGCTGCGGAAATGTCGGGTAATTTTTGGGAGCATTTTTTCGAGGTTTTAGTAGTATATATCCAGTTTATCTTTTCTTTTCTCTTTGATGTCAAAAACCGTTGAAAAATCTTACAGACAGCGCAGCGTATCTCTAGTGCTGACGACAGTGAAGTTTTAGGGTCTCCAGGCCCAATCAACCGAAATATCAAACCACGTTTGAATTTACTTGAGCAAAATCACATTTAATTTTATAATTTATGAAATATAGGTAACAAAATATCCACAAAACAAAATTTATTATTAATGAAGCACTGTGGTCTTTAAACATTTATTAACGATACTTAAATCCAAAAACATTAAAACACAATTTCTAAGGTATACTGGCCCATCAAAGTTGAGATTCTATACTGTAAAATTTCCTTGTCCTTTTTGTATTAGAACTTTTTATCAGTAATTTTGCATCACAGCAAATAAAAGCAAACAAAACATTTCTTTTAGAATTTTCTTTTTTCAGTTTTAATAGTAGTTGGTTTTGCAAAAATGTTTCAGTTCGATTTCGTTTTGGTCTCGGTTGCCTATATTTAATAAATTTCGGTTTCAGTAACATCCCTGGTTGTGGTGTGCTTGCAGGGTTAGTTTTGTAACTAGATGGGCATAGCTCGCATCTTAGTTTTACGTTCAATCTTTTCGGTTGCCTTGTTGGTTCTTTCAACAGGCACTTGTAATATTTGCTACTTAGAAGGAGTAAGCTGTCACCATTAGAACTGTATCTGAATACCCAACTATCATGTTAAATTAGTTTTTCTCCTAAGTAATGTACGACCATCATGATAGTTTAACTTTAGTTTCGTTTAATCTCACCAACATCGAGAAGTTGTTTCATTGTTTGAAAACATTTAGCTTTGGGGTCAAGATTAGTTAATTCAATAGAAGCTAGGGTCTAACTTGACAGTTGGAAAACATTAAAGAGAGCAATAACAAGGACTAAGATTGGTGCATGCAGATTCAAAGCGAACAAGCTTATATAATTGACCTAAGCTGAATACATTCATGCTATTTTAACTATTATTCACTTGCAATGTTCTGAGCCTGAATCGATTTTAATGATATATTTTATAATATGGCAAACAAAACGATTATTACATTTTTGTTTAGCACACCCACTTCTCTTCAGTTTTATCTTGCAATGTCATCATGCAAATGCATCAGTTTAGCTTTACAGTGCATAGTGGAAGTTTGAGCATAAATTCACTTAACATAACACCAGCCCTCCTGTGTATGCCAATAGCAACGATTGAAGGAAAATAATCAGTCACATATGGCAGAGTCTCTGGGCACCACAGTTTTTTCAGTTCAAATTGAGATTGGTACAACTAGCCTAATTAGAGAATGTTTAGAATCAACTATGGCTAGATGCTTGAACAGAGATCCATGGAATGCAAGTTCAAATCTCACAATGGCTTTTCTTACTTTATTGTCTTCGCATGAGCAAATTGCACAGTATTCCTGAACATGATCACATTAAAATTAAACTAGTGACATTTTTGTATTGTGTTGTACCACAGCCACCATTTCAGCAAACACAACAACCGGGACTTCTTGGGTTGACCAATGGTTTCCGAGGGCCCGAGGTAACCAAATAAGCATGGATCTGTGAATCTGCAGAATTGTTGACGTCCAATATTCGCTAGAGGATATGATCACACTAATGCCAGGTTCTTTTTAATACCTAGGTCCAAAACAAGTTTTTGTGGTTGACCCCATGAAATTTTAATTTTAGGTTTCCTTAATTTACATAGTCCACACATAATTTGCCAACATGTATAGCAGAGATGTGCAAAGTACGGCTCGCCGAGAGACGTTGTGAGGCCAGCAAAGAGGTTTGTTAACCTAATGAAAGCGCGGCGCAAGCGATGAATTGAGTCGCAAGGATCAGGAAGATATTTCCAACAAAATTCCGTGCCACGATCGCAAATATAGGGCGGGTAGTTTTTTTCTGCTAGATTGGATGGCATTAACCCTTACAAGGCGGGTTGCCACTTAATGTCACTGTTGGACATGACGAAATTTAATGTTGGTCACTTGGAACACAAAAAAGCGATGTAATCACAGAACACAGCAAACTATAATGGAAGCCGCCACTGAAATGCTCAAATGTGAAAGAAATGCGAGAAGTAATCTGATTGGCTGGTAGAAAGACCAACCAGCCAATCTCTAGACTTACATTATCCGGTCTGTTGATCGGCCCAATTGTCTTATTGGTCATAGCTGGTAGATCATTTTGACCTGGTTATTTTACAAAATAAATTATAAATAAAATTATAAAATAACCAAGTCAAAATGATCTATCTACTATGTCCAAAAAGACGACTAGGCAGATTAAATTGTAAGTAGCTAACAAGCTGAAAAATGTAGCCACCACTGATATAGGGGGATTCCCAGATTTTAGTTTCTGTTTAGGCACATCTCGATCAGTGGCTGTTTCATCGTTTCATCAGGTGTAGTGTTCTTATAGATCAGAAACTTAAATAAGGAAAAGAGGAATATTGAAAAAGAACATTGAGTGTTTCAAGACAGATTAATATGCACTGTACTGCACAAACTGTGTGATACACTGCACTAACATGCATTGTAACAAAATTACCACTATCTGACATGAAAGTTGAAATCTATGTTTTTTTAATGTAAATTTTAAAAAGTTGTAAAATAGTTTTCTTCTTGAGTGTAGTAGTAATGATGCGAAGGTCAAATGCAAAAGAGCGTTATTAGGTCCTACTGTTCTTGGCTCGTTGACCAAGCTGTATGCGGCCTACAGAAATTGCAGGAAAGTTTAATGTGGCCCGGCTAGTTAGATAATTGGCACACCCCTGATGTATAGCATAATTAACAGGAGATTGAAATACAACCAAAAGCCTAATCACATGACTGTCAAGCCAGGATTTTACTTTACAACCTGGAGCTTTCGGGTTAGACAATATGCTCTGTTTAAAAGATTTCTGAGGCAGCCAAATTGACCTTCACACCAGGGTTTGGAATTCATTGCTGGGTAGGGCCTAACTGTTTAGAAAAGTGTCAAAATAATGAAAATTCAATTGAAAATCAAATTGTAAATTTTGGGAAAAATGTTTACTGTACAGTTCAATTAGTATATCAAAGTGGCTTAATAATAGGTTGATACAAATAATATGTAGATAAAGTCAATGTTAGACAAATTCAGAGCACACTGATATAAAAGAGCTGCATCGACAATGTATGGGAATTAAATAACAATTCCTGTAGCACCATTTGGGGCACTAATACTGCAGTAACGGAAACAGCCTTTTCCTTTTTACTTAGTAGTAACAAATATTTAAATAATAATTAATAAAATTTAGATTATAAATTTAATAAAATAATCAATAATCAATAATACTTTATGAGCTATTTATCAAAAAAAGCAAATGGTTTTCAGAACTAATATTTTTTAATTTTACATAATTCTTAAGATCGAAAAGACTCACTCTTTTGGCCTAATTATGGATAATAGCAAATAATGTTAACATTTTATTGAGTCATCAAACTTTTTTCTCTGTAATGCAGCATGCAGGATGATAAGCCATTTACTTCCTAATCAGTGTTATATGATGCAAGTGCTGCTGTATCATGTGCAGCTTAGCCAATGCTGCTAAGCTTAATAAATAACACTCTACACTTATCTATACGATACTGTTCGGGTTACTTGTATTGTTTTAACTGCCTTTTCTGAATGTTAACCTGTTGGTTGAGGTTTACTAATTGGAATTGTTTATTTTCCACTGTTTCCATTATAACCCCATGCATGAATTGTGCATGACACCTATATTATAATTAATAGATGGTTTAACTGCCCTGCATGACATGGCACTTTTATACAGCTCTTGTTTCTCTGTGAACTTTATGGCAATACCAGTAATTTACAAGCTGTTTTTACTCAGTTATTTTTAAACCAGGGACAGTAACTGTTGATGTGCTCTCAGTTTTGATTTTGCCAGTAAGTAAGAATACTGTTAGAATGAAATAGGCCTAACTACTCAATTTCATCACAATTTATTATTATTGTTAATATTAATAAAAATATTGCATTATTGTCATTATATAGAAGTCAGCTAAGATAAATAATCCAGGAATTTAGATTCTTAGATGATTAGATCACTGAATAGACAATGTACATAACACTATATTAACAGATAAAACAGTATTAAAATACAACTCGTTCAAACGCCACAATATTTTACTAGGAAATAAGCAAGAAATAAAATTTTGAGATGTACTTGCAGTTTAGTGGTTCTCCTCACACCCTACAACCTTCCTATATCAGTCCCACTGCAGACACTCTACCTCCTTCCCACTTAGTAAGTAAGGCTGTGGCACACAGTAACAGATTAAAAATATCGCTCTCTGCTATCTCCCAAATTCAAATATTTTGTGACATCACTCAATCTCGTGACACTAACAGTAAGTTTTTTAAAATTACTTTCTTGATAAATAGGAGGTGTATTTCAACTTTTCTTTTACATCAGTGTGTGAGATACATCTTTCTATTGTAGTCCTGCTTTCATCGATATTTCTGATTACAAGCACTGATACTGTAATCTACCCAAATGGGAGAGAATCTATTTCACGTGTCATGAAACTCGGCGCAGTACTTATTTTCCAGATATTTGGCTAATGAGCGGTAGTGTAAGTGCGGTGTAACGGATATAAGGGGTTAGTGCAGCAAACTGTGTCGGCTAACGGGATATAATTTCAGTTATGAAAGGGCAAATGGGACGGTTTCTTCATCAAAATAGTATCCAATTCAATTTATTTATTAACTCCGCTAGAATGATAAAAATACAGTATCAAGAATACATGCAATTTCGAAGCAAAGGAGAAGGGCAGCGAAGAACCCGTAAGTTATCAAGTCAACCAGCCTTAAATAGCTATGATTAAATAAAATTAATTATGGCATCGTTCTCAATTTAAATTTGTATTCGGTTGATGTGTGTATTTGGCAATTAAATGATAGGTATCACAATACTGTAGAACATATAGTTTAAATAACGAAAGATTTACAATTCTAAAATACTGTGAATCATGCGAAGCAAACACAATAAAAATAACTTGAGATTTTTAACATAATAGAAAATGCATAATTTGAGCATTAATTAAAAAATCCGGCAAAAAAACAAAAAACAGTAGAATGATCAACCAAAGCTGTCGAGAAAAAATATAATAGATTAAACCAAGGAAAAATAAGGCAAATATAAATCATACAAAACAAAACACAGAAGCAAATAAGAAAAAACAAAACTGAAATGTTGTAATAATAACATCAATGACTGAATTTGTCGAGAAAGAAAATATAATAAATTAAACCATCGAAAAACTATTTCAACTGTAAATCAGACAAAATGAAATCAAAATATAACAAAAACTTAAACAAAATCTTTAAGTGTCGTAACAATGAAAAAAATATGTATAGTATTACAAGTACATAAGTAAAATGTCTCATTCATTTGTATCCTGCAATAAGTTGTTTTTTATAGTTTAGAATTAACTTTTTGTAGTTACTTGACTTTAACTGGTCTGATAATGAATTCCACAGCAAAGATCCAGTGTTTTAAAGAATTCTGGCCTTTAGATGAGTTAAATCTTTCAATAAAATAAGATTGGGTAGTAGCAAACCTAGTAGAGTGGTGATGCATGTGACATGCTAAAGTATAATAATTGCTGAAGAGATCCGGAAGTGAATTATTTTTGAATTTATGTACAAACTTGAGCAATTCTAATTTATACAGATCATATACTTTTACTTTTACTAGTTTTAGTAGATTTAATTGCAAATACAAAGGTGTTACATGTTCCCTTTTGCTAGTAAATGTTATAAGTTGGATAATATTGTTTTGTTTAGAAACCAATGATTTTAAGACCGATGCTGAAGCACTACCCCAGGCGAGAATGCCATAACTCAGATATGGCATGACAAGAGAAGAATATAAGAGCCGTAGTACATCTACATTTATGTAGTGTCGTATTCTAGCTAATACTCCACTTAATTTGCTAAATAAAACATTTATTGCAAATAAAACATACAGCTAATAAATGCGCTACATTAAAAAGTAAAATATAGTTACCAATTCCGTGAAACCGCACCGAATTCATGTACTTCGAACAAAGGAAACCATACAGCAAAAATGCTTCTGAAAATGGCGAAAACTGTAAACTACATGACGTCATTAGCGCACAATTGGCAGCAAGAAGTATATTGATTTTATTTCTATCCATGGTTTGCACCGCCCAAAAAGTGAATATTTAGGATCAAGAAAATTATTTGAAATTTTATATAGCTTTCACCAACTGGCTTAAAGTATTATCAAGTAAAATGAACGCGACGACGATGATGATAATAATAAAGCAAATAATATGGAATAGAAGTGACGAATGCACACTGGAGTTAGAAAAATGTTACTACAGTAATTATACTGCTCCCTCATTTAGGCCATTCTGGAAAACAAAAATGTGGTGAGGTCTTCAGGATTTAAGATTGATCTGACATCTAGGAAGTAGGTTAAAGAAGAGGTACTGCATCTAGTGTGTGCCTAGGTACAAACTAACAGTGCTACTATGAGGCACTCTTAAAGTTAATGCAGGTAGAAAACTGACACGAGTTGCTTATTGGGTTCATTTGGGTAAAATTGTCTGCGTACAATACTAAATCTTGTAATAATGTCTATAAACTCATAACTATAATGTACTATACACATACAGTTATACAGCCAGAAAAAGAAAAAGACAAAGAAATAGAATAGAAATAGAAAAGTACTCAAAAATAACCATTTATTTATTTATTAATAATGTTAATTAAAAATTTTACTGTGGAAGAGCTACTCAATAGTAGAAACATGATATAATACTATGATATGCACATCATGGAAGGTGATACACTAGCTTTCCTAAACAATTATCATAACACTGATTGGTTTTGTTCAGTTATGCACACCGGTAATTATAAAAGATAACTGTTTAGCTGATCCCACTGGATATTGTGTCAGCTTGTAAGTCCGGGTGCACAAGGCTACACAGTCTGCTGGTATATCCATGCAACCACAGTTTTATACATGCTGGTTCAACCTGGATGCTACAGAGAATATATAGTTAATGTCCAATGTTATACATGCGTTCTGCCCAGGATTGTGTAATATGCCCTATCTTAATTGCACAACACCCTTAATTACGCTATGTCTATTTTTGGATGTAACATGAATAGCTAACTTTATTATCTTCCTTTATTAATTTTATTAGCTTCATTCACTTCGCTAAGGACAGGGGTTAGCATTTTACACATTTTGAGAAACTTTTTATTTACCTATTATTGCCTGCTATCATATCCCTTCTGTAATGTTTAAGCTGCTTAACAGTTTTTAAATTAATATACAATTTAGTTTCATTAATCATATTCATTAAATAAGTGTTTTCAAATGATGTTGCTAAATTTTTAATAGAAGAAAAATATAATTCCACAACACCTTCAGTCTGAAGCAGTTTCCCCAACCATGCTTTATTTCTTCCACTGTTTCATGCTTATGTTCTATATGTATTTTTAATCAAGAAAACTTCCTATTTCATTAGACCTCAGTCTCCTATCAACAACATAGCATTAAAATTTTTATTATTATTACCATTTCTTACTTGTTCTGACCACTATATCGCTCATTCAGCTCTTTTCTTGGTTACCCAATCATTTTCAACATGTTTTTCTCTACATAATCCAGCCAACCATGTTCAGGTTCCCTACAAATACGTTTACACTATGAACCGCTCTCCAAATCCTAACCTCTTAGTTGCAGTATTCTTCACCTCTTATCAAAAAAAAATAAGTATATCAATTTTTAGATTTAAAAACAGAGTTTTAGAACAAAACTTGGTTTTGTCTTAATAATTTTATTAGTAACCATTATTGATATTTTAGATTTCTTTGCATTACACACATCCACACCATCTTAAAGTTTTTGATGACAACTTTCACAATCTATTTTGTACTGTTCTACTTTTTCCATTATCCAAGTATTAATATCCATGTGTGGTCAAATTCAATTTAGGTTATTAAGACCAACATTCATACAAAGTTTATTTAGAAGTCGCCCATTTTGATTTTCAGTCCAAAATTAACGTATGTGTCAATTCACCGTTAATACATAAATAAAGAGCACAAACAATTCATCCTTCCATGCAGCTGCAATCATTTCGGATTTAACATAATCTTCAATTTTGATAAATTAACCGTTTCAGATTTTTTTACAAAAACAGTGGTACCACCATTTCTTTTATCACTTGTTATCCAATCCAACATTATATTTACTATTAAATTCTAAAGGTTAATTTCCTTTAGGCCATGTTTCTGCTACAAAAATTAAAACCTTCGTTGTCAAGCGAATCACTAAGTTCTATTTGTTTATCAAGATTATTTAAACACCTAACATTTTGAGAATCAATTTTAGTTTTTTTCCTGTTTTGAACATTTCACCAAATTTTTATATACACACTTAATCTGCTGTTTATTTTTAAGACTAATTTGCCATTTGATCATGGATATGTTTTTCATCCTTTGTTAAAAAACCAAGCTGCATCAATTTTCTCCATAATGCCATCTTGGCAAAATCTTTTCTCTGCAACAGTTCTATAGTGAAAATTTGGTTGGTTAGATTAAAATTTATAAATTTCCGATATATCTTGGTTTAATATGAGTATCACACTGGGAGTATCAACTACATCGGAAAATGATCCACCTCCCATTGGTCAACAAAACTGTGATGAAACTTACAATTACGTCATATTTGCAGCACGTGTTTTTAAAAAAAATACACACAAATATCCTTTTATGATCATTGGATTCCCTTCTATGACCAATATATTTTACAGCACAACTTACATGCTGCCTTTCCCCCTTTAAATAAAAATGACGAAATCTACAATTGGCTTCAAAAGTACAATACTGGTCTCTGTCAGAAAAGAAACATTATAACTCTTGATTAACAGCCTTTTCTTTAAAATCTTTTGACACCATTACCCATTATATAATCTCTTTTTGCAGTCTGTCAACTTCATCTTATTTGAACCAATTTGTCTATATTTGCATTTTACATGAAATGAGCACCACACATACCTTATTCAAACCATTCCAATAAATCTATTGATCTTTAACAGCTCCATCATCAAATACCTTAGGATTATTAACTTTCATTCCATAACGTTCACACACTTGTTCAGTGTCCTTAATTTCTCTGCATACCTGCTGTCTCATCATATTGAACATCACTATTACCCATCACAACAACAACTTTAATTCATTCTCACTTTGCAAAAAAGCCTTATGTAATAACCTTCGTTATGTCATTTATATGGTGATAAAAATTTCTAACTGTATTATCGTTGTCCATCAATTTACCAACAAACTTTTCCACATCACCCTATAATAAAGTTTACATTCTTAATTGACAATTTGTGGGAAAATATGTGGTTTTCATGAATGTGCTCGCTTCATACCTAATAATGACAGTGTAATGATGGATTTACATACAGCACTCTAACAGTACAAACGCAATTCAAAATCCAGCTATGCCATCTTAGAAGTAATTTATTGTGGGAGAAATACAGGGATACTGAACATATTGTGGACCAAGAGAAAATGATCAAGCAAAGAATGAAAAAAACAGTAGAATGCTTATGCGTGTGGAAGGAATCATGAGATCTAAACTTTTCTGAGGGTTTAGAAGAAAAAGAAGAGGAAAGATGTGTAACTGAAGAAAACAATGGCAGGGTGATCAGTGACAGTGAACAAATTAAAGAGAAGTATATCAAATATTATGAAGAAACACTTGCAATAGAGGAAGCAGAATCTGAAGTAGAAGAAAAAGTCAATAAAATCTTCAACCAAATTATAAAGATAAGTAAAAAGAGAAAAATAAGGGAAATAAGCATAGAAGACGTGGGTGAAGTATTTAGAGATTTAAAAAAATGAAAGGCGGGTGACCTTCAGGGATGGATCAATGAAATGATAATATATGCAGGCAAAGGTTTAAAAGAAAGCATAGCAAGAATGTTGAACCAAGCTAAGGAATTTGAAATTGCTGATCAGTGGAAACAAATGAAAATAAAGTCAATAAAAAAGAGGGGTTGACAGACATGATATTACCAACAGAAGAGGAATATTTTTAACAAATACACTGATGAAACTATATGAAAGGATATCATTGAAAAGAAATAAAGATTTTTTGAAAATGAGATTACAGAAAGTCAGTGCAGTGGGAGGAGAAAAAAGGAGCTTCTGACCATATCTTTACAGTTTAGCAGTTAATTGAATATTACAAATTTGTAGTCTAAGAGCTAGAAACAGTTTTCCTAGATGTAGAGAAATGTTGTGATAAATGGTGGCTAAGAGATTGTTTGATGAAAATGGTGATGAAAAGTATGATACCAGACGAATTTTGTCACATTTATAAAATTAATAAGAAAGGTTGGGCAGTAATAGAAACACCTGTGGGAGAATCTAACTGGTTAGAACTTGGTGAAATAGTGCATCAAGGAACAGTATAAGGTCCTAGAATGGGTAGTGTAATAACTGACAGAGTTAACAGTGTTGGAAGGAGTCTAGAGGTTGCAGTAAGACCCAACTTAAGAATAAATGCAAGAGTATATGTAGATGACGTTGCAAATATGGGCAATGATGAGCAAATACATAATGTGGTGCAAAATTGTCGGTTTTTTGAAAGAACAAAAAATGACTTTTAGCACAAGAAAATCACAGATACTAAGAATGGGAAACAAAAAGGAAGCCAAGCTACTCAAACTGGTGGGGTAAGAGTTAAAAAGGGACAGATTGATGAAACCACATGGTATAAATATCTAGGGGATTACATATAAGAGAATGGAAAAAAGATGTAAATATTTCTAAAAGAGAAGAAAACGCGGGTGACATGGTGAGGAATGTTTTAAGCTGGAGTGATATAAACAAAGTTGTTAGATTTGCAATGCAGACACATCTGAATCTCTTAGAGTCAACTGTGATACCTGGAGAGATTTACAACACAGAAACGTGGAATCGAGTAGTAAAAGTAGAAATGGGCAGGATGGAAAAAAATCAGAGGAAAATGTTACAAAAACTATTATCCTTATGTCCAGAAATGCACGAAAAATGATGGAAATTAAATTTGTGGAAAAAAGAAATAGAAGGAAGTTTGACAGAAGAAGTTACAAGTGAGAAATATGATATGGGTATACAGTTTCGACATATAAAGACTCTTAAAAAATCGGTCTGGAAGAAATATGTCAAAGAAAACAAAAGAAAATTTATTAAACTCATCACCAGTTATACTCACAAACTAAGTTAAGGTTGTTCACTTATGAGCATGATAAACCCAGGCAGACAAAAAGGGTATTAGAGATATAATCTAATATGCTACCACTAAAATGTAATTATAGAGGTAAGTTTAAAGGAAATATATGGTGCCCACTATGTAGTAAAGAAGAAAATACGACAGAGCATCTATTCAATTGTATGGTGATAAGAAATGTGCTACCAACTACAAATCTCATTGAGTCAGAAAATCCACAAAACTAATAGCAAAGCAGTTGGTGAAATTTGGATAAATAGCAATGGAAACAAGAAAAATGAGAGGTGTCATGCTGGAAATTTAGCCAAAATAATAATAGCCATAATAGCCATAATAAGTTGAATAGGTTTCTTGTGTCTTCCACGGTGGTATTCATTTGTGTCTATTTAACCAGATAGAGAGGACACCGAGGAATCAACGTATCCGCGCCGTACAACAGTATCTATGACCTGACTCTTTTCTTATTATTTTGCGTTAGACACACGCGCGCTATTTAAGTTTGCTCTGAAGTTATTTTAAATTTTCAATAATTTTCCGAATTTTGTGTGAATGTGCATTATTTGAAATAGAATCAGCGTTTATAGGATTAGTGTTAGAATTCGCAGTCGCAATGATTTATTAAGTAACTCCTTAGTTTTTCGCCACCCTTCCTTGAATTTATACTACTTACTAGTTTTACATTGTACGTAGTAACATAGGTATTTCCATAATTTGCTATTATAAATATGTAACTAAATTGATTATTATATAAGGGAAAATAAAATTTAATCTGAATACGAATCTAGGCGCGGTTATTCGTATTGCTTATTTTTACAGTATAGGCAGAATATTTGATTGTTTTGTCCTGCTAAGTTAAATTAGGTATATAGCCTTATAGGTATAGTTAAAAATTACTTAGTAAAGTGCTCAATTATTACGATTAAAAATAAACAAAAATAGTATATTTATAAATTGAGTACAAACAAATTGAATTTATTTGTGTAGAACCAAAACTACCAAGTTCGTCAGTGCCATTGCCGCAGCATTGGTATTAGCCAGATAAATAATCGTGAGCAACACTGCTTGTTTACAACAGCGCAAGCTCCTTATCAGAGTTAACAGTGATGAAAGTACTTCATACTTTCTTTCGTAAGGATGGAGGAGCGTAAGAGTACTGTGGCATCAATTTTGCCAACACTCCCTTTATTAATTGTTCTAGGGTTAGAACCAGTGTTTGAAATCAGTATGCGTGTATTCTGTTTGGCTTGTATTTTAATGTGGCTAGCTACTGGAGATAAGGTTTTGTGTCGTTTATAAAATGGTATTACTTCCCTGTCTTCTTTTCACACAGATTTGCCTTGTGGCAGATTCTTTCCTTTCATAACCCCAGTGTATGCAGTAACTTTACTAGTTGGAATTTGACAATTGTGTTTTGCACGTATAAAAAAAGTTTTGGCTTCATTTGATTTTTTATGCCAAACTTTAATAGCGGAGCCATCTGTGAGCGTAAAAGTCACAGCCTAAAATTGCATGTCGAGATAACTGTGCAGAAATATAAAAGGAAACATCGGACATTTTTTGAGCCTATTTCAATTGGTAATTTACATTGGCCTTACTTCTACAGTATGACCCAAAGCTGAAGTTAGTTTTAGTTTACTATGGGGTTGAGATAATTTACGTTGTTGTTCTTGTAATTTCTCCCAAATTTTAACAGGCAAAAACTGACACCAAACCCAGAATCTAATAGAGATGCACATGGTACATTAGCAATTTTGACATTTACCAAAGGCTGATTAATAAGTTCATAATCATTTATATACGCATATTTACACATTTGGGCTGCTTAAGTTCAGGCTGTACTGGGTCCTGCTTTGGCACAGCCCGATTTAGTTTACCGATTGCTGGTCATTACGCACTGAACCAGCTGCAGGTCGCGTGCCACGAGAACTATTTTGTTGCCTTCCGCAATTAGCACAACTTGAAAAATTCACGCAGGCACTTGGATGAGAATTCTGAAGAAAAGTGTGAAAATTTTGTGGTCTAAAGTTTCAGGCCGGAATTGTGCTCTGCTTTGAAGTCCATAGTATGGTCTCTGACAAAATTAAGAGGACCAAACCCTCTGTTACCAAAAGAGTTTCTGTGGCCCCGAAACGAACCAGTTCTCTGGGAGTATGGTCGATTAGTTGACCTTTGTGGTTGTGATACAGGGCTTGTAGGGGCACTGTTGGATTTTAAAG
The DNA here is from genome assembly GCA_030141605.1 of Tubiluchus corallicola. Taxonomy (NCBI): domain Eukaryota; kingdom Metazoa; phylum Priapulida; class Priapulimorpha; order Priapulimorphida; family Tubiluchidae; genus Tubiluchus; species Tubiluchus corallicola. The sequence continues at coordinate 664,789 of JAQGDQ010000008.1, read as the reverse complement.
GTTGGGACCGCACCTCTTAAACTAACTCTTTTATAGTTTTAGTCATATTGTACGGTGTCATGTAACTGATTGGTTACATGGGAGGCCGCATTTTCACATGTTGTACCTACCTCCACTGTCTACCCTAGCTCCATCGGTTTAGGGGGCGACAATTGGGCTCTAACTGTTTTATAGATATCGTCTGCTGCCTGATCACATTGAGCAGTTTCAATAGCTGCTTCTAAATTCTTTGACGGGTGTCGAATAAGACTTTTACTAATAGTATTGGAGACAAATCTGTGACAAAAATGTCTGAGTAAAGTCTCTTGAAATAAGGTTGATCAATTTCTCTCTGGGAATATGCTCGATGAGCCAGCCTACTTAACCTGTCTGTAAAACTCGTTACAACTTCAGTTTTTTTGTCATAATTTTGACGATGCAATGTGTGCTAAATTTGTTTCCTGCTAGTGAAGCATATTGGCGCATTTAATCTTTTTTGTTCTTAAGAAAACATGCGGCTTCCCCTTTAACTGATTTAAACAGTAAATTTTTGAGTGCTGCATCTGCATCTGTGACAGACAAGTCTAAGTTCACAACTCGTTCTAGTTTGTCAATGTACTTTCTAACATCTGCAGATGTGGCTGCCTTGCCTGAAAATTTTGGTTTATCTTTTAATTGTTCAGTGACATTAAATAAGCCCTCCAAGCTATTAATTTGGATGCCCAAATCCAGAGTGATTAAATCTTCCAATTGAATGAGTTAATGTGTCTGCAACTTGCTGAATATTGTGATCTTGATTTCTGAGTACTGCTGTGACTTTATGAATGGTTTGTGGTCCTACAGGCTGCTGCTGCCCATTTTCTCCCTCCATTACAACGCCAACTACCAATGTTTTAGTAGGAAAGGCAGAAATGAGGCCGAAAATCGAAAAAGGAAACAGGGTAAACGTGCTAAAAGTGTCCAAATAGTACTTGCGTTAAACCACTGTCCAGAAGACAAGACGGCGCTGATGATCACAACTCAAAATTAAGAACATCAGATACAGAATTGCTGCATAGAAGAGCCGTGTCCAAATAGTTAATCAGAGATGTAATGTTGCACAACAGAAAAAACAAGAACACTGTCCACAAGCAATGTGCCGCAAGTCCAGACGAAAGGTCTTGGTGCGAAAATGTAAGGCTACTAACAGGAAACAGTGGAACTGAACAAATTTAGCCAAAATAAACTATTTTATTTAAAACAGTAAAGAAGTTTCATAGCAATAGACTCATCAGCTTAAGGTGGTAACATTACAGCTGATTCCAACTGGGAAACCCAGATTGGGCAGAAGCTAACAGTAAGTAGTAATCCCTACGTCATAAGTAGGATGTAACCAATGTGACAGGGGGGAGTGTTGGCACAATTGAAGTCATAGTGCTCTTACAACACTTTGTTTACAACAGTGCAAGCACCTAACAAGTTTTTATGTCTGGTTCTTGCCATTTATTATATGCACGCTGTTATATCACATCATTATTAACCGTTTATTTTTTCTCATTGTTTCTATGTATTGTACATTTGCGTTTCCAAATAAATAAATTCAAAATTCAAAAACTGTATGTGATCAACCAAAACTAGATAACATATGATGCACTCCTTGCTTGCTTTACTGCTCGCTTTGTTTGAAAGGATCACTAATTTGTCATTGTAAGTTAGTCCTATAGATAACTTTGAGTTAGTCCTACATATAGATTTTTGGTTGCTCGTAGAAAAAAAAGTGAGTGCTCATAGAGCTCACTCGCTGACGAAAGCAACTAATCATCAAAGTCAGTAAAACTTCTGTAAATCAGCTGAATTGAACATAACTTTTGTGATATATATTTTTGGTAACTTAACCTTATCTAGAAAATTTGATCTGACTGATTGCTTTTGTATTAAGTACAAAAGACCTTTGCCACCCTGTCTCTAGTTTCAGTTACCAAGTTTTTTTGTAATGTACTTATTTAGCAAGACAAAGGTACAAATAAATCTGTTGAAATGAAATAAATAGTCAAGACTGAGTCAAAAACATGGGAAGACTTTAAAGTTTAAATGTCTCCATTTGATGTTGGTCTTGTTTTTACAACAGTTACAAAATGTTACACAAAACTGTAAGATTACTGCACAGTTTTAAATTTGTATGGCAGTTACTGCTAATAAAATTTTCCAGCTTAAATTTTTTAAATCCTGGTAATCCATACAGATTCTTATGATCATAAAACTAATATATAAGTAGCCTAGGACATCCTTTGTTTGTCGCCTCTTCTTTTGGCTCCTTTGTTTCAATAATGTCAAATAGCATAAATTCTGAACTTTTTCTTATTAATAAATGAAAAAGTAAGTGAGCTATCTTTCATTGTGGAAAAGAATAAATTTATGCTTTTTCATAGTCAATGTAGCTGTAATACACCTCATCAAAATTGATAATTGTGACATTGAACAAATTTTCACCTTTTCATTTCTAGGCTTAATTATAAATGAAACTCTCGGGATGGATCATATTCATTCTCTTCATCTTTTGCTACTAAAACAACATTTTCCATTGGAGTCAAGAATGAACTTAAAAGTGTCATTCCAAAATGCGTAATTCTCATTTATATCACACGTTGGTCGTGTTACATATAAATTTTCAGTTGTTAAACTGGAGCCAAAGTTTTATTTATGGCAATAATCGTTTAAATTACAGAAAAGAGCAGTCAGAATTGTCTCTCATGTCCCTTATCTTGCACACACACAACTACTTTTCAAAGAAATTCAATTATTAAAATTACCAGATTTACTTCTGATGAGGAAACTCAAGTTCTTTTTTAACTACAGCAATTCTTTACTTTCATATTATTTTACTAGGTACCCTGAATGTTTCCAAGGGGCAGGATGTTCACGATTATAACACAGAGAGTAGAAACTTAATTTGATCTCCAGTTTTACATTCCGTTTTTGCTGGGCGTTCATTAAAACATGGAATTTATAGCATTGTTAGTGATATTCCATGGTGTGTTACTGACAAGGCTATTACTCATAACTATTGGGCTTATAACGATGCTTTGAGCTGCATTGCATTAACAAGTATACTAATGTATGTCAACTTTCAAACAGCTACATTTTGTATGGGATGTAGTGGAGCACATTTCTTTGCATCTACGATTGGAATTTCTTTTAGTTATTGGGTGCATCTTTGTCCGTGTAACATTGCTTAACATTGATTATCCGTTGCCTTTCCATTACCATCCCTCTTCTTTCCCCCTTTTTTATCTCCAATGTTTTTGTGTTTGTTTTTTTTCCTGGCAAAATGTGGCAGTATCGCCATGCCAACGTCTCCCTCAGTCTAATTTGCCATACTCAAGTGCAATTTTCACACTATGATTATGTATGTTCAGTGTGCCTACTGTGTAATAATAATAAATGAATAAACATGTTGTTGGGTACAGGGTGAAAAATTAAAGAAATATATGAAACATACTGTATTATATTTATTTACAAATTTCATTATAAATTACTTCCAGCATTTTCTGAATATTTTACCCCAATTCTCCAAACTCGTGATTACTATAGCAGATTGCCATTACTAGAGCAGTGACACCACTGACCCGATCAATATACTTTTCAACAAAGAACTGAAGATAATGTAGTAAAACGTTGGTTGAACGTCCTTAAAGGAACTAAGCAGTCTAATTTACGTAAATCTAAAAATTTTGCTTGATCAATAAATATTCCTAGTTTGTGGAGCAAATGTGTTCTAGTTTTATCTGTTCTAAGCCTTAAAGAAATGTTGTACATTCATATTTAAGAATAGCTTTTGCAGGGTGTTTCGATAGTTCAAAATGTTGAAATTTTGGTTGAACCATTTAATAGGCAGTAAAAGCTGCAATGGTATAATAATTGTACAAAAAATTTTACACATTTCCATATTACATTTTTTAAAATTGATTTAGTTATGAATTAGCATTGTAAATTAAATGGCAGCTACTCTAATAGGTAAACTGAAAAGTTTGCAGTAGCTTCTTCCTTAAGAAAATTTTTCACTTACTATTATTATGATTATAATTATTATTAATTTGTATTGGTTGTCATGAGTTACACAAGTACAGTTCTGCAAGATTTCAATGATGGGGGGGGGGGGGTTATAAATTTATGCCGATGGAAGGAATACATAATTAATATTAGACATTTTTGAAACCAAACTTTCTCGAAAAACGTGAAGTGTGAAAAAGTCGGGACCAACGTCAAAGATCCTTTCGCGAATCTTTCATGTCCCTGGCAGATGCCATAACTATGCTGTTGCCAGTTACTCATATTAGGGTGATTTTAACGAACCTCATTAATTTTATAATATCAAGTACGAAAAATTCGAGACTCAGAAAGAATTAAACAAAATAAAATTATTGTAATCCTTAGTATGTGAATCACTCCAGCTAGGGTAAACAGTATAGAAATTGCTGAACTGGTTGGCCAGCATAACGATTGACTAGGACGTGGTAGTCTAGCAGTTATGGCATCCACCAGATCAGCAGAATGTCCACAATTCAAGCTGTGGCACAACTTTTTCAAATTTCATTTCAAGCTAATTTAGTTTCAAAAATAGCTATATACTGATTAATCACAGATTCGTTCCATTTTTAATGATAACCTTAAAGTTAATATTATTAATAATTAATGAACTTATTCTATTTTTTTCTAGTCGAAATGGAACCGCTGAATGAACCAATCAGCATTCGAGTCTCAAGGCTCAACCAAGTGTTTACTGGTGCCAGAGTGCCATCTGAGTCTAGTCCTCTTTGTTATTCTCTGATTACACGTGAAGGTCTACTCGATTCGTTGTGTGTTCTATATGAAGAGTGCTGCAGTGAACACATAATGAAACTGAAGACAAGTGTTGCAGATTTTGTGCGCAAATTTCGACCTACAGTTCAAGAGCTGAAGAGGTTGAGAGTCAGTATTGATGACTTTGATGTTAAAAATATCATCGGGCGTGGACACTTTGGAGAAGTGAATGTTGTCAGAGAAAAACAAACTGGCAATGTCTATGCTATGAAGAAATTATGTAAAGAAGAGCTTCTTACCCAGAAAGAGGTAATATTTTATGAGGAGGAACGTGACATAATGGCAAAGTCAAACTCCCCATGGATCACGCAGCTTAATTATGCATTCCAGGATGCCCATAATCTCTACCTGATCATGGAGTTTCACCCTGGTGGTGATTTGTTGTCTCTTCTTGACAGACATGATGGTATTTTTGAAGAAGAGATGGCAAGGTTTTATTTGGCCGAGATGGTGCTGGCTATTCATAGTTTGCATAGTATGGGTTATGTACATAGGGATGTCAAGCCTGATAATATTCTAATCGATCGTACTGGGCACATTAAACTTGCTGATTTTGGGTCCGCAGCAAAACTGTCTCTGGCAAAACTGGTTACAGCGAAAATGCCAGTAGGAACTCCTGACTATGTAGCTCCAGAAGTGCTGACTACATTAAACAGTGTAGATGGGAAAGGAATATATGGTGAAGGGTGTGACTGGTGGTCAGTGGGGATCGTTGCGTATGAAATGTTGTATGGGAAGACACCTTTTTCTGATGATAATGTTGCAGTCACGTACAGTAATATTATGAATTTCAAGCAGAATTTGTTGTTTCCAAACGATACTGAAATTTCCTCCGAGGCTGTTGACATGATGCGCAACCTCCTAATGGATGCTAATAAACGCATCGGCTATGAAGCTCTCTGTAAGCATCAGTTTTTTCTCAAAACAGACTTCAGCAGAATGAGAGAAACTGTACCGCCTTTTGTGCCTGTCATAACAAGTCAAGATGATGTGTCAAATTTTGAAGAATTTGAAAAGGAGCCGCCAAAACTTTTCGTAGATGATTTTAGGACACAGAAGGATTTCTCTGGCAAACACTTGCCATTTGTTGGCTTCACATTTACTAAAAATGTACAGACTGATAACAGTTGCAAACATTTATCCACCCTAGCTGAAAGCTTTGAATCACCAAACTCTAAAGCAATGAAAGAAAAGATTTCTTTGAAAAATGCTGAATTACAGAAAGCCCTACAAAAGATCAATTCTTTTGAAATGTCAGAGGCAGCATTAAAAGAGAAGGTTGACAAACTGACACAACAACTCAGAGAAAAGAATGATGCTTTAAATAAAACAGAAGCACTCAATATTGCACTGGAAAAGGATATGACGATGTTCATCAACACAAATGCTACCCTTAAGCGGAAATTGGACACATTTATGGCAGACAAAACCTGGATGGAGGAAAGGGCATCAAAACTTCTGCAAGAAATACGCGAGAAAAATAATGCAGCTGTCGAAGAGGCCAGAAAGGAGAATAGTATGGAGTTAGAAGAATGGAAACAAACTGTGAATATCATGGAACAACACAGTGATAACTTAATTAAACGTGTAAAAAAGCTAGAAGATCAGTTAGCAGATAGTCAGAAAGCTGTTAAATACCTAAAGAAGAGTGTGAAGGAGTCAAAAGAACAGTCAGGTAAGGCGCTGGGAAATCAGATGTCTAGTGTTACAGACATTGAGAAGAAATTTGAAGATTTAAGAGAGAAAAATCAAGCCAGAGTGAAAGAATTGCAGGATCATATAAACCAGCTTACACGGTCAGAAGTGCTTCTGAAGAGTGAAATAGCAAGCCTTAAGGAACGATATGAAGAGCTTGAAAGTAATGCTGCACATGCAGAAAGAAAATTGAAAGATGTTGAAAAAGAGAATGCCGACTTGAAGAACAAACTTGTAAAAATGCAGGAGGAAAATAAAAAAATTGACGAACTAGAAAAATACGAGGAAAGAATAAAAAGTTTAGAACGTGAATTGCGAGGAGCTGATCGTCGTGAATCTCGTTTCTGTAAAGTTACACAGCAACTAGAAGACAAAGAAATTCTAGTTGAAAAACTTACTGAAAAAACAGCGCAACTTGAACTCAAACTGCAGAAAGTAACAACACATCAGGGTAATAAAGCTATATCTTTGCCTCAAATGCTAAATGCAAAAGGAACACTTTCATCTACGAATCAGCTGACTGATAGTTTTGTCAAGTTAGAATCTTTGGAGCAAGAAAAGAAGGCAGGAGCAGGAGGTGAAGATGACACTTTTGAGCAGACAGACCTGATGTGCCAAGCAAAAGAATCCGTTATTAGCATTGACGACCTTGATGACAACCAACAGTGCAGTGAGTACAAGTCGCTTGAAGAAAAGCATTCTGATGTGCAACAGGAAAACAGTTATTTGCAAGTGAAGATCGACAAATTGGAAAAGGCTTGGACAGTTACAGGAGAGAAGCGAGAAATGGTGCCAGATGATGCCAATGAGCAACTAAAATTGCAATTAGAAATGGCAAGAAAAGAAGTGGATGTGTTGACCTCAGAGGTTGCCAGTTTGAAACAAAATGAGATTGTTGTGATTGAAAGGCATGACTGGAATAAAAAACAAATGCTAGAAGCACAAAGAGAGGCTGAACATTATGTTTCAATTATTGAGGATCTGAGTGCAAAGTTGCAGTCAAATGCAGAAAGGTCTGAGTATTCTGAAGAAACTGTGAAAGATTTAAAGCACAAGTTAAAAACTGTAACTTTGAAATTAGAAGAAATAGAACACAATTTACAGAGTGTACAACAGAAGTTCTATCAAAAAACAGAAGAAAACAGCAAACTTTGTGCAGAAATTGAGACCATCAAGTCGGAACTTGCTGAACGAAAGCACATTTCTCAAAGTCAGGATTCTCATATAAAGATGCTCAAGTCTGCCTGTTCGATGATGCAGTCTCAGCTTGAGGAAATGGAAACACAGCACAATGAAGATGAGGAAAAAACTTCAGCCATTGAACAAGTGAACGAATCATTGAAGATGAAGATATCTTCGTTGGAACATGAAATAGCAGAGGTGGAGCTGAAGGTATCCAAAGAGCAAGCTGCCAAGGAAGCATGTGATGCAAAACTGAAAATTTTCAAAAAGCAAATGGAAGAACAAGTAACCTTTCGCAGTGCAGAGTGTAAGGCAAAAGATGATCTTTTGGACAAGTACAAGTTTCAATTAACCGCATACGAACATGAGTTGACAGAGTTGCAGCAAGTCAATGCTTGCTTGGAAACTGATTTAAAATATGCACAGAAAAGGCTCAGCACAACTGAAGAGGAAATTATAGTGCTGAAAAATGAACTAACATGTACGATCACCGAAATGAACACACAGAAGGCATCTGCATTCAAGCTGCAACAGTCATTGGAGGAAATCATTGAGAAAAATTCATTTTTATCTCAGGAATTGAAAGAACAAGAAAATGAACTTCATGCTGTAAGGGAACACCATCACATTGAAAAAATCAAGTTGGAGGAAACATCTGATCAGCAAAAAAAGTTAATTGATTTTCTTCAGTGTACAGTGGAAAATCAAGGGAAAAAGAAGAAAGGGTTCTTTACAAAACAAAAGAAAGACCGAATTACAGCCACCCGAATGCCACTGATGATTAGGGATTTGCAAGCAATGCTAGAACGTGAAAAGGAAACCAACAAAAAATTACAAAGGGAGTTGGAACAAGCTATTACAAAGGATGCTTCTCAACATATGGTTGGCCATGCTGTTCAACCAAACACTGTTTTGTCTAAAATTGATAACTTGCCAAATAAGCATTGCGAAAATCTATTGAAGTGTGCAGATACTAGACAATCTCAAGTTGAGGGGAGATATGTGAATCGTAACATTCCCCACCGATTCTTAAACATTGTAAATATTAGAGCAGTCAAGTGTGCAATTTGCTTGGACACAATACACATTGGCAGAGCCTCAGCAAGATGCTGTGAGTGTAACACTGTCTGTCACCCTAAATGCACTTCAAGTGTGCCTAGTACTTGTGGTTTGCCATCATATCATAGTACACCTGATAACAAAGCATTAAAGTATAAAGATCAAAATACTGAGGCAACTCATATTAGCACAGAGAATATATTGGAAGGTTGGTTAAAAGTTCTTGGTGGAGTAAAGAACACGTGGAGCAAGAAATACTGCATGATTGACGATGGTTTACTTAAAATATTTGACAAGAAAAACGTGTCAGATACCCCACGTAGCACATTTAATCTGTTTCCTACAGATGGCATTGCAACATTTCATTGCGCAGTGTCAAGTGGAGATTTGTGCAATGTAGCTTCATCTGATATTCCTTTTGTATTCAAGTTAGAGTACATTCCAGACACCACTTGTTGGCCTGGATGGAACTTATTCTTGATGGCCTCAACTTTTGAGGAAAAACAGACTTGGGCCGATACGCTTGAAAATCTTTTAGTTTCAAATAACATTGAAGCTACTGAGAAGAATGCAAAGCTGTTAAACAGCCTAATTGTGAATTTAGGTGGAAACGAGCATCTAGATGTAAACTGTGCTCTTCAGTTAAATGAAAAGGTACTGTTGCTAGGTGCTGTTGAGGGCCTTTTTGCTATTGATCTTGATACTAAGGTCTTACTTAAAAAAATTGGTGGAATTGAATGTATGCAGCAAGCCTTTTTAATTGATAAACTTGGCATTATTGCATTTTTGGCAGGCAAACAACGTCAACTGTGCAGTGTGACTATGAAGTCTCTTTTCATGCAGCTTGATAAATTTAATGCTAAAATTGAACCAAGGTGGGTAGAAAGCATTTCACAGTGCCATCTGGTGGCTTGTCATTATGCAGCTGGTGCTGGATACGCTTGTGCTTCACTTTCTGACAAAGTAAGGCTATTGAAGTGGAACACTTCTTCTTTGATGTTTGAAGTTGTAAAGGAGTTTTGCACTCGTGAGCCTTGCAGTTGCCTTCTGTTTACCGAACACAGTCTTTTACTTGGCGCAGACAAATTTATGGAGATTGATTTAAAGCTGTACACTATCGAAGATTTTCTAGATTCATCAGATACTTCATTGGCATATGTGATATACGGAACTGTCCAGCGTAACTGTTTTCCTGTTGCAATTATCCAGGTTGCACCATCTAGCCAGGAGGAGGAATATCTATTGTGTTTTCATGAGTTTGGAGTTTTTGTGGACCCATATGGAAGCAGATCTAGGAAAGAAGACATAAAATGGACCAAACTTCCACTAGCTTTTGCATTCAGTGAACCATACCTCTTTGTCGCTCACTTCAACTGTATAGAAGTTCGAGATATTCAAAAACACCAAGGATCTGTCCGTCGAACCATTCTTCCGATATCTAATCCACGGTACCTTGGTCTTTCGCTGAGCAATGGTAAAATTTATATTGCTTCAGTTCAGACAAAAAACGTCAGCGTGCTTCGACTTCGTGGAAATCTAGCTGTACATGGAGCTTTTGGACAATCTGAAATTTCTCCAGTTAAACGAAAAGGAAGTCAAAGGTAATCTATTATAATAGATAGTATTGTGCTTTTTGATGATTACTAGTATTTGGCTAGGACATTTATTGTACTGAAGCAGGTGACAAGTGGGGAAGCAGAATGTGTCTACTACTTCTGCTAGTTAATTATTCAATAGATTGCCTAGTTACAAGAAGTAAAGTCAGATAAAAGTCGAGGTGCACAAATTCTGACGTCCATATAATTGCCGTTATTGCTTTAAATTTGACAAAATATCATAAATCTTGTAGCTGCAAAAGGCTTAGCATACTACAAATAATACACTGAAAGCAAAAACAGACAAGTATGCTCATCTCATTGACCACTAGGGATATGCAAATCTGTTTTTCTGCTAAGTCTTATGGTAATACTTGAGACACAATTAGTCTAAGGAAATCCTAGGTCATCAGGTGGTGGGGTGAAAATACCATCACAACCTATGATTTAGTTATGATTAAAAGTACAAAAAGATGTGTACTGTTAACATAATTATGTTCTACATTAATGATTTCTTTTGTTTGATAACAACGGTTTAATTTTCTTTCAGTACATTATATTGTGACAGCAGTACTGATGAAGGGCTAAACAATGGTGAAGCCACTTTGGAATTAGAGTCCAGTTTATCTGACAGTGTGTCCACATTTTCTTACCTGCGACAGAGCAGCATGACAAACATGACTCTCATCGAAATGTCTCCGCTGGCACAAAAGACAGTGCAGTTTGTCGAGTCTTCAGATTCTTCATAAAACTGAGATGGCAATCCATACCAGAAACTGTTTGTAAACTGTGGCAATGAATGCTCTGCAATTAAAAAGTAAGAAATGGAGACTAAAAGTAATTACCTTTATGGACTGGACTAAAGACATCTACGAATGCTTTTCATATGTATGCGTAAAGAGCAAGGTATCAATTGTCATAATGTAGTCTTTTATTGTTCATCATAGCTTCATGTAATATTCATAGTCTAAGTTCGAATTATATAATTGTTTTTATAAATAATTATGTAGTTCAGTAAGATGCAAGTGTGCTGAAATTTTCTAATTCAGAAAAATTCTATTTTGTTCTCGTTTCATAAAAAAATGTGCTATCACTTTTTTATCTATGGTATTGTAAAGTAGTGGGTAACTTTAAAATTGCTGTATTTGAAACAGCTGATAAAACTTATGATGAGAGGCTCGAGCATGTGACTTGAGGCAAATTATGTAGAAATTGTTAGCATTTTTAGAGTGTAAGAATAATTGTCATACTTGAGTTTCCAGAAAGGTGTATCAGTCTAACTGCACATTCAGACTAACAAGTTTTCTTGCCAAGTAACACGCGAGTACTAGTGATTCAGAGGAAAATTTGCTGCTAGTTACTTTCCGACAGTAAGCATGATCTGATGCTCATTTCTCTAATCACTGTTGAGAATAACTCGCTGAGGTGTTCACACTAAACAGTACATCAGTTCACAGCAACGGTTGGAGAGTTTGCAACTTTCTTGCCGACAGCAGTAACTTGCGAAACGGTTCTCACTTGTGAGGTTGCTGTCAGAGAGAATACTTGCTAGTCTGTGTGCACCATAATAACCAGTGAACTAAAGTGTTTTAAGCTAGCAATGTACATCATAAAAATGAACGAAAAACAAACTAATTGGCAAATCTACGAAACTTTGTAATCTGCTTTTATTGTGTTGTGTTGTACTATATGCTAGTGTCATGTGTCTATATAAATTTTGGATTTTTGGATACAAATTTTGCAATGCCCTGTATTATCAAGGGAATATTAATTCATACAATAATGCATAGAAAATAATACAAAACATTATTAAAACACAAATGCAACACATTTCAAATAACAACACAAAATTGCTCAGAAATTGATACATTTTGTAAGATTATACTAAGTGTCCCAGGCAACAGATAAGGTTAATTTTAGTTTTCAGGCATAAAGAAAATTGAGAAGCCATGAATTATTCAATTGGTGGGGTCATAACGAGTGTATCGATGTATACACGCCTTGGTTTAGGCCCATTTTACGGAAAAACCATTTTCAAGAAAAAATAATTTCCCAGAAAAAGTCTTGCGAGAATTTTTTTTCTCAGAAAATAGTTTTCCTAGAAAACTCGTTTCACAGAACAAACATTTCCCAGAAAGATTTTTTAACAGAAAACTCAGGGTTACTTTTTTTAGTTAATCTGTCATTTTCTCTTTCTCTCTTTGCTTCTCACTTTTTGCTTCCTACCCTCTTATCCTCTTCCTCTCCTATTCTCTCGCTTCACTAGGTCTTTAATTCTTTCCTTCTCTTTCTCTCTATTTTTTCTCAGTTCCTTTCTCTCTCTCCCCACTTGTTCTCTGTCTCCCTCCATTCCCGTCTCTCCCCTTTCTCTCTCTTTCTTCTCTCTCCCTCCCTTTCTCTCCCTCTCATTCTTTCTCATCCTTCCCTTTAGCTCTAATTCTCTCTCCCTCTCGCTTTCTCTTCTGGTTCTTGAGATCCTTTACCCACCTCTTTCTCTTTCAGCTCTCCTTTAGTCATCTTATTACAGCACTTTGATTAATGACTATCAGAATGGGCCAACCTTGTTTTTAATTTTGTTTTGGAAGTTTTTTAAACTTCGTTGTTACATTTCATATTTTTAGGATAAAAGTACTTTTTCAAAGTAATATGCATTGTATCGTTATAATCATTTCAAATTCAATTGATTTTCATATGATTTGAAATAAAGTTCGATAAATAATAATTATAAAAAATGAAAACACCAAGGCTGGGATACAGATTTTTGAATGACTTGGGATCAACATTTGTCTAATAAATTATGCTCCTTTGCAAGATTTTTTACAGCTTGTTTTATACCAGATCCTAATTTGTTATCAACATAATAAACCAAAGATATAATCCTCTGAGTGAAATGAAGATGTCACAGTCACATTCTCATTTTCTCTAAACATCAAAAAACAAATGAAATAATTTCAAATCACAGTAAAAAAAACTCCAAGAGTGATATTCTTAAGCGGCCTCCCAACAAATGGAGTTGTCAGGCTTTGCATTGCTTAACTTTGTTAGCCAATCATACGCTGTACTCACTAGTTACTACTGCGTATGTGCAAAGATCAACATGATTTGATACCTAATTGCCTTAACGAGTTGAGCAATTTTTTTTTTATCATATTATCCTATTAATCAATATATGATTCTGTACTGAGCAAAAACTTCTGGGGAACGAGTCTACGTACCCAGTATGCCACATGCTTTATGTAGGTGGTGTGTTGTCACACAGGTTCAATACTTATTGCGGGAAATATTACACCACGTGTTATAGTTTACTGATTTTTCGATAGCTAGCTTTGTGCTTCTCTGCTGCACTTTTCTTTTTTCTATAGTTACTTTCTATACAAAACATGTTTTAATTTGTATGTGAAACTAATTAGGAGAATGAACTGCTGTTTAATATTCCATTAATATGTAAATTTACTGTACATCTTCAGTAATTAATGATTATAATAAATTTTTTCTACATTTGCTAAAACTTATTCATTATACATGTATTTTCACATCTGGAAATTGTACCTCACGAACAAGTATGTCTCGCATTACATGCTGTCATAACTTTTATTGTGGCGTTTTCTCTTGTTAATTTAATACTCTAAATCATCATCATCATCATATGCCCGAATACTCTAAATATATTAAGACTGCAATTAATGTCTTTTCCTCAAAATTTTATATGCGTTTGTAAAATTTGTTTTATTGTCGGTGGAGCCATGGATCTTGATATATAGTACTGAGCAAAAAAATTATTTGAATTAAATGTTCATTTCTGATGTCAGCAAAAACTATGAGCCACAGAAATAGAGAATTTGCGCAGCAGTTCGCGCTGTTAGTGTCGTCCTAGCGGCAGCGCAGTACGGACTGTTGTTGCCAGGTACGCTATAGCGCAAGCTGTTCGTACACTGGTGTGTACTGTTGTAGATGAATTGATGAGACCACAAAAGTCAGGCCGGTCGACAAGTGCTCATAAATTACTCAGCAGTGAGTTGCAAAAACACAAATAAAAATATCTTTTTGAAGTTCCCGAGGATGCAGCCAGGTAATTATGACAAAATGCTAATTATAACACAGTTTTGTACCTTTTGTTACAAGTTAAATATTTTGTACACTAAGCAAAGACTGTAAGGCCTACATGTGTCTTTGGCAATTTGTAGCAGCTGTTATATTTTTGAATATTATCTAAAGCAAGCATAAGGCATTAGGAATAATTAGTAGTTAAAATAAAAACTATTATATTCATATCTCATGAAAATTAATAGGCTTATTTACAAAAGAAGTTAAGAAAGTTTATCATAAAGAAAATTTGCAAATACCTGGCTCATGTAGTGTTCTATTTCTGGAGAAATATTTTTTCTAAAAAACATTCCTATTTAATATGTTCTTATCAGGAAATATGACTTGAAGAAATATTAGGCCTGACTTTCATGTGTAATACCTTTAATAGAAAAAAACGATTTTTTCAGAAGAGCAAATGATTTTTCCGGAACAAAACTTAATCTAAGCATCTGCATGTTTTGTTAATTCCAAGTTAAAAGATGTTTAAAAAGCACATAATCATACATTGACCTTTGTTACGAGTTGGCGTTAGTTATAAAAGTTAGTTAGTTACATTGAACAAACAGAGATGCATTTACGACATTACTCCTATTTTTTATTATCAGTGAACAAAAAATAACAAAACGAAACATCAGAGCCGTCATCCTAAGCAGCCGACATCACTTCCACCTCTATAACAACCAACTAACTAGGTCAAAATCAAGTTACAGAATTCAGGCGTGAAGCCAACCTGGCGCATAAATTAGAATTTGCACGCGGGTCATAACATCTTATATATCATGTGTAGACGTCACTTATATTTAGTCTACTTTTTTAAGAGTCAGTTAGACTTACTTAGAATCGGTAGGCGTGTCATAACACCTTATATATCATGTGAAGAAGTCACAAATGCTAAAAGCAATCATTTTATATAGTTAAATATATAGGCTCAGCTTCATAGAATCTTTGTATGTAATAATGCATACATCATACATGTATATGAGTGTGTGTGCATGGGTGTATCAAGACGTTACAACGCCCTAGGCTGGCAGTTCAGTACTCATTTCTACTACTGTATTGATTATTTATATTTGAAGCACCTTATGCAATCATTGTTGTGTGCATGCGTGCATGTGCGAATTATTTATATACAAACCTACAATATAATATATGTGTAATTATATGGATTAAATGCAGGGCACGTAAATGGGTGCAATTTTTAATGTGCCAAATCTGCTACCTCGCATTTGAGTAAAACAACCAAGAAACAAATGGCAGAACCTTCAATAAAAGGAAAAGAAGGATCTCTCTCTCTCTGTGTGTGTGTCTTCTTCCTCCCTCCCTCTCTCTGTCTCTTTCTCTCTCTCATTCCCCTTCACTGTCTCTCTTTCTCTCCCTCTCTTTCTCGCTCTCTTCCTCCTTCTGGAGAGAAAAATCAATAAAGCAATAAAAAATGCATTACTTTTTTACTTAGTAGGCAGCCCATCATGCAGTCAACTAGCCTCTTTCCTCGAGATAACAATAAAATTTTACTTACAAGAAAACTGAAGAAGTATTTGCAAGTACATAATACAAACTTATTGCTACAATTTTTTTCTTTTCACGAAATGTTTTCAGTTTTTTAAAACTAATAATTGCTTTTAATTGAGATATTCTTCTTTTATTAAAAACGCAAAAGCGATTTTGGCTTATCGAAATTGCGCGCATGCCAACATCATTGGTGAACTTAATAATATTATTAATACAGTCAATGCGCCGCTCAAAATTGTTTAATCATCCGCCGTTTGATGCCGCCAGCGTAACCGCTAACTGCAAAAACGAAATACGTAACAATAAGTTTCGTCACTTCCGCTTTTACACTTTGATGTCAGTGCTGCGGCGCGGCTGCCACGTGCAGTCTGGGTCTTGTGTAATGTATTAGCTGTTCACTGACTGTTTTTGCTAAATTTTGTTAAATTTCTCTAGGTTATTAAATGTAGAAACTAAACATGTTAGACTTCGAGTTTAATGATAACAGGTTGGCATTTATGAGAATTTTTTTTTGAACTTCTCATATCATTTACGTGCTGATTTTCTTTTAGCGATACGGTGTATTTCAAACAATTTTGATTCTAGAAAATTGTGATAAACTTATAGGCTGTACAGCCTTAATTCACTGTGTAATGATCAGTCAGTTCACACGAAAATAGCGGTAGCATTAAAACTTTCTGCAGTATAACTAAATTTTACATGTGTTAAAACATCAATTCTACCATTAACAATATTATTTTGGGCTAATAATATAAAAGAGCAAGCAATTTAGACTCATTAAAATGGGTTGCAGATGGGCCTAAGAGCCGGTGCGATCCAAAAATTCGTAGATGAAAGTTTTTGCTCTGAAAGTCTGATAGAATTGGCATTTTGTTAAGAGGCTGAACAGGGGCCATAGAAAGTGTTAATAGAGCTTTAGAAGTGTAATATCAGCTGTGCACGAACCAAAGGCTGTAAGAAAATTATTACAACAACGTTATAATTGTTGTAACATTGAAACCACAGTTCAAAGGCATCTGGTTCAAACAGCAACATTGTAAACACATTAAAAATCAATAAAAATACTTTCGATGTTATTCCTGTATTATGTTCTAAATAGGGTTGCTACGAAACCAGATTTTACCGAACTGATACCGAATTTTTCATCCTTTTTTTGGCCTAACCAAGTTTAACCGAATTTCTACAATTTTATTTTGCTGAAACCAAATTGAAACTGGATTTCTACAATTTTGTTTTGCCGAAACCGAATTGAGCCAAACCAAATTATTAACTTATTCTAACAAATTTAAATAATAAAAAAATAGTTAAATAGTTACAAAGGCCTCAGCAAGTTTTATGGGCTTTATTTTTATGCTTGAAGAGGTAAAATTTTTGTATTATGTAATCACCTTGATATGCTTACATATTTCATCTTGATAACCAGTACTTAATCTGTTTTCATTAACAGACAACAGTACAGTAATCACTTTAATAATGTAGTTCAATCAGTAATCATATAACCAACATTTTACCTGTTGTATCAGGGCCTAAAATATTTTACACTGAACTTCAATCTGCTGTGTTGGAAACTAATGAATAAAAAATCACATGTGCTTGCGTTTGATACGCATCATTTACCTGCACTTAACAGTTACACTAAATTCACAGAATGTTGTCAATAATTATAAGTAAGTGGATATTGGTCGGATGATGGGAATCACATTTCTAAAGTAAAAAGCGTACCATTCTTGTCCTTATCCATACCTAGCGCAAAAATTTAATAAGAAACTAAATGTCTTTGAAATAAAATTACATTTTTTACTCCCTTTAATTGCACTACATAAATCCTTTGTGGTTCTCACTGTGTTTTGTCATTATCTCATCCAGTTAGATTTTCTAAAATGTATATCCTAACTACTTTTTTATAGTATTATCATTTAATCTGCAAATTAAGAAAAGCATACATAAAGTTTGAGCAAAATAAGTCGAAACAAAATATAGTGTTGCAAAAAATGCTCAAATGCAAAATACATAGCTAATTAAATAGTAAAAATGCAACCTAAAGTGTTATAGCACATTTTCTGATGTGTGAATACAGTTTTACAAATTCAAAACACACACACACACACAATAAAGTGTTTGGACCCTAAAAATCCCATCCATTTCTTAATGTTCTGTTCCCTGACAATTTTTTCCTATTGATACTGTACAGTCTGGCACTACAGACGGGCATTTCTATTTTCGTGAGAGGGGTGGGGTAAGTTTAAAAAGCGCTTTACTGTGCTTTGTTAGGCATATGCAGAGCTGACATAATTACACAAATTTCAAATATTTTTGCATCAGACATTATATTAATCCATAATTTCTTCTGCTAAACTACCAAGAAAACCATGTGTACATACATCGTACAAATCAAGACATCGACAAGTGAACGACTTCAACGGCATCCAGGTGCATCATCCCTAGTGTTAAAATTTTGCGAAGCTAATTCAAGTTCCAGCCTACCATGTGCAAACAGTTTTGTTGAGAAATTGTCGTTTGGTTTTGCCAGGCTTAGTTGTATTGCTTAATGGCGGCATTCGTCGGACAAAAATGACAAATTATAAAAACAAATTTTTTACTGGTTGCGACCGAACTTATGTAAACAAACTGAATCGAAACTGAACTTTGCATAATTTCGGCCTAATTTCTTAGAAAAGAATCACGGAAACACAACTTTACCGAATTTTTTTCTACCAACAAAATGAAACAAACTGAAAATTAGTTTCAGCTCGGTAACCAAAATCCATCTGTTTCCGAATTTCGGTGCATCCCTAGTTCTGAACGGATGACGTGGCAGACAACTTTTTAAATGTTAGAAGCATTAAGTTAGACATGTTAGACATTCACTCCACTAGAACATATTCATATAGTATTGGGCTGTAATGGGCAGCTCATCCTTGAGCATACTCAGCCAATCTAATTGGTGAAGTGTAACATTTACTATCTACAACACCACACTGACAAATAATATATGTGCCCATAACATGTCCCTAAAATAGCTAATGCATGGCGGTGCAAACTCACATCTGCTAAATTTTTAGAGGGAATGTCTATCGTAATTGTCTATAAGATACAGAAAGTTGCAATCGCTTGTCAAAGTCATCTGTTTAGAACGAAGTCCTGGAATAATACAGAAAATATTGTTACTGATTTTTTTATCTGTTTACAATGTTGCTGTTTGAACCAGATGCCTGTGATTTCAATGTGACTGAAATTGATTCAAATTGACCGAACTTTTAGCATGCGTGAGGTAGAGCAGGCATTTACAAGTGCTGGGCAAGAGCAAGTTTTCGACTTTTCTTGTCTTCTTACTGAAGATGATAAGGCCAATTTGTTCAAGGATCTAGCAAATATCGATCCGGTTGAGGTAAGGTTTTCTTTATCTGTCTTTCTAAGTGTCTTTATATACAATAAAGATGTATGCATGTATACTTCGCTTAATAAATCCACCTTGGTGCACAGTGAAATGGATTTAAGCGGCTGGATATATAAACCGAAGAGAACTATTAAGTGGTGTTTTCTATGTTATTGCAGTGCATATTGTTTATTTAGGAAGCCAATACTCTGTAAACTGCCTCCAAAAAGTTTTTTAAGTATAATACAATCATTTATTAGCATTCGTGTTATTAAAATAACTCCTGCAAGTATTCATTTTTTATCTATGATACCATTATGCTTTAACTATAAGCTATTTCCAAAGTTAAAAAAATGCAGAATATGTAACTTAATAGCAGTGATGATACAGCATTCATTTATTCGAGTCGTTGACATTCTCCCGCACAACATAATAATTAGAATGTTAGTTTAACCTAATTAGATCTGCTCTTAAAGGTGAGATCCAATCTTTTGCTTGATGCAGAGGTGGTTAGAACTTAGTCTCTAGCTCAAGTTAAAATGCAGGATAATCGTGTGGTCTTACATCACAGTTTGCTGTGTTCGCTGCTGCAGTGTGGATTTATAAAGAAAAGTTTGGATTTAATAATGGTGAATTTTACTAGATTAAAGCATTATTCTTTTCCGTTCCAGCTATAGCGGCCACAATAAGCGGTTGGATTTTTTAAGCGAATTCTTCCAGCATTCTAAATAATGGAATTTGCAAGAGAACTGACGCAATAATTGTAGACGGTAGCATCAACTGCCTACAAGTGCATGACTATAATGCAGTCATAACATTATTATTGTTACTATTGTGATGCCATTTTTCAACTAAGCTGAAGAGAAACCATTTATTGTTAACAAAAATCAGTTAACATTTAGATGCACTAAATGAAACGTGACAGTCCTATGTCTAACCAACCTCGCCAGAGCAGGGGTCTTTGCTTCTTATTTTTAACTTGCTAGACTGTATACTATAATGGTAGTGTCAGTCTAGATGGATTTGATATGGGTCTGCTATCCCTTTAACTGAAGCTCTGTTGCTGCAGTAATGCTACTCAAATAGAAGATGCTTTCAGAAACACTCATCATTGGTTCCTAAACATCGACAGTTTGCTCGGAGTACCTGTTTCACTGCTGTTTCTCATATTTTTGCTATGAATATTCCCAGCTGCCAGAACAGCCATTTATAAATTCACTTTTTTCTTGTTCTTCCTATCCTTGAATTTTTTCCTTGATAACTGCAGCTGCTTTTGCTTGAAGAAGAAGCTTAACAGATTACTGAACCTTGCATACAGAAAGTCCTCGCTTAATGACACTAATGCATTCCAGCAAAATGAGAAACATCATTATACGAAGCCAAGGCTTCCATAGAAAGTAATGTAAAAGAATTGAGATAAGTTTCAGAGGCAAAAATCAATCCTGGTTAAATCATATAACTTAAACATTTTGAGTTTTATTCATATTTCTACTGATTAATTTCTTTCTGTTTACCTGAAACCACCTCTATTTCTTTCTTAACATTACCTAGCTATAAATGATTCTCGTTCGCTAACGTTTAAGCCTAGGTAGTGGTTAAACAAGAAACACTGCAGAGTCGAAGTCAAGCCCTGGGTAACCTTGGGAATTTTATCTAGATACTTAGTTTGGTTGCTGTAGCAACAGGTTGCATGCATAAAGTTTGCTGGCAGGTCTTATTTGATATAAACGGCCAGCAGTCGGTCGAGAAACAAAACATATATAATAATTACACTACTTACGTTACTAGTACATTTTTAGAAGAGAATAATGCATTATGTACTGTTTTAATGCATCAAATTGGTAAAATGTTGTTGATAAAATAAAAATTTGGCTTGAGCAAAGCAAAAAATTATCGTTAGAGTGAAGCATGCGTCGTTAGGTGACAAAGGTATCAAATGATCAGCGGCATTAAAACAAAACATCACTAAATGGGGAGTCATTAAGCGAGGACTTACTGTGTTTACTTTCTGTAGGTTTCGACATATTTCAAAAGAGCAATCGAAGTCCATCATAGCGCATCAGATAAGCTTGATGATCAGATGAAACCTGTTCCTAATGAAGTGTTTGGGAGTGTCACTCAGACTGAAACTAGTCAACTTCGGAAATATGAAGATGATGGTAAATATACAATTTGACATTGTGCAAGGTGGAATCCACCGTTCAGTGGCAGGGCACGCTTAATTTGGTTAGCTGCGGCAGGACTAGAATCTGACTTGTTATCAACAGTAATCCTGTAAGATGAGGCACTGAATCGGCAGAATATCTTAGCCATGTTCCTATGCAATACATCCTCCTTCAGTGAATGTTCACTCGTATCTCAGTTTGTCGGATATCGAAAAATTCGGACAAAATCTGGTCTGTTAAAAAGTCCCGTATACTTCAGACACAGTCCATTATTTCGCAAGCTGACCACTAGTTGGCGAGCCGTCACTTTGTTTACATCTAAGCAGTGTGTAACAACACGTGTGTAGCTTGTATGTCACCGTATTTAGTGGTTTAATCAACGTGTGTAAGTGGTTTAGAGTCAATTATATGGAGCTATTTCAGTCTATCGCCGACAGTTTTTATATACTTTTGCATAGGAACGGCAATTGATTCTACATTGCTGTGAGTCTAATACATGGCGCCTACTGTATTAGCTTATGTTACAACTAGTGCAGATGGGGCAGGCCTGACTAGATGTAAGGTAGTCACTGGAGATTCCTTGGCCGAGCAATAAGTTTACATAAAATTTTACTTTAAAGAGGGATTTTACTTTAAAGCCCACAAACTCTAGATAGTGACTTCGCAGCAAGGGTAGTCTACGGGGGGTGCTACCACTTCAGGATGGTATTGGTTCTTGTGGGATACTGTATTAGCACTTGTCGGTTAATTGAATTAAATGCAACAGGACAATGATGCAACAATAATAATTATAGTATACTGTAATCAAGTTTAATGACGAAACATTAGGCATGAAAATCAAACCTATGAAATACGTCGTTAAAGCACAATACATCGAAATAAAACATTGGCAAAAATATCAGAAAAGTTATTGGGCAAAATTGAAAACAAAATTAAGCAATAGCACCAAAAATAAACAGTGTTCATAATTAAACATATTATAATGACTTGGTGATATTTCCATTGGAACATAAACTAAACTAACCATAGCAAATATTCGTCTAAGGGCTTATCCTAACTACTAGCTACCCCATGGGGAAATGCTAGCAAGTTAACGGGTTAAGAGTAGCATTCAGGGCTGTGACGTCACTTGTAAATTAGCAGCATGCAGGAAACATTTCGTTACTAAACATCATGCATAATTTCAATGTCGGGCATGACTTCAACTCGTGTAGGATCACGTATATATTGAACATTTATCAATTGTGAATACCATTAGTCCATCTGTACCCATGACATGCTGCATAGTAAGACAAAGAATAAGTCAACTTACAGATCAGGATCCAGTGGGATAGTCTGAAGCTCTAGACGCCTCTTGCTGGCCTCAAATAACCAAGAAAACTGTCTTGTCCTTCTCGTCTATCACTCAACCGGTAGTCTGCCTAGTCACAAGTACTATCACCATAACATCGGGTACTTGGGACTCCATTAACTGTCCAAAATCATCACCCATCAACTATGACAGCAGCAATCAAAAGTAGTAAAATGGACAAACATTTTCATTCGAAAGTTCAGCAAAACGGCCATTACGAAAAGTCTGACCTATGTAATGTTTTCAGGTCCAGTACCAAAGCTCAACTGTTTTCTACCTTGTACACCTATATCGTGACGAGTTTTCTGGGTCACCTCTCCGCAGTCACAAGTTGATCAGACGGCTTCATATCACGCACAAAATTGAATGCTATAAACCAACCCGCAGAACTTACATTCCTAAATCTTGGGTTTAAAGGACAACTGAACCATTTTTAATACTTGTTTTCAGGTTTAGTTGATAATATGACAATAGCTTGGTTGTCATATTAATTATTATTATTGATAACACCATCATTACACTATTTCTCATCAAACTTTCTGGGGGAAAATAAACAGTATGCTACAGCTTAGTCTCTGAAAATACGTGCAGTCAGTATATTCAGACCGAATATATTCTCCCTCCTTTCGTCTGGCAAACTAAGATACGAGTTTGTCTGTCTGTCTGTCTGTCTGTCTGTCTGTCTGTCTGTCTGTCTGTCTGTCTGTCTGTATGTATGTATGTATGTATGTATGTATGTATGTATGTATGTATGTATGCATGCATGCATGCATGTATGTACATATGTACATACGACGTACGTACGTATGTATGTACATATGTACATACGACGTACGTACGTATGTATGTCACAGAAGTAATTACTTACTGTAATTAACTAGTTTTACTGTAAGAATGCCTTTATATTTAGCCGATGTGATTGTTTGCATGGATACAAAAAACATTCAGATTTCCATGTTTTGAGAACAAAAGTCCGAAGATTGAACCAAAGCTCTAAGAAAAATATATAAAACGGTTGACCTGTTAGGAGTAACCCTGAGGCACTTGGCTATCTAATTAATGTGCTGACAAAGCGGCCATTGTTTTTCAAATTCAATCTTGCCACATGTTTTCTTTAGTTATAAAGTATCATAAATCTAATATCTGTGGGTTTGTTCCTCTAGGCTTGAAGGGCATTTCTGAAGGTCATGTGGCAGTTATTCTTCTTGCTGGAGGGCAGGGCACACGCCTTGGTGTGCCGTATCCTAAAGGGATGTACAATGTTGGTTTGCCTTCTAAGAAAACGCTTTATCAGTTACAGGCTGAGCGGATACTGAAACTCCAGCAGCTGGCTATGGAAAGATACAAGAAATGTGGCACCATTCCGTGGTATATAGCCTTTGTTAGTTATTGATTACATACACAAATTTGCATTTTTATATACAGTAAAGCATTCTGCAAGCTTGATTCCATTACCTAGTGGGGCTGTTCAATGTTGATGATTGTAGTGGGACCAAAACCTTTCTTTTATTTAACAAGGACAATTAAGGATCTGATACACAGTTTCTGCTTGCAAATTTGTATGCAAATTTACAGGTTTCTAATGTTGTGTATGCAAGAGCAATTAAAGTGTATGAACATCTTGAAATGGCAATTTCACCTGTTTCAAATCACGCAAAATATTTTTTAAATTGGCATCGGCTGCAGTATTTTGTGTTAGGTTGTTAAAACAAGACAGATGCACCATTTGAAATGGTCTTTGCCAGTTTTGAAATATTATCCTACATATGTAAATGCATTAATGACTCAGTGTCCAGTACCTTGTCATTTACTTTTCTCTGAAGTTTTGCATCTCATTTCAAGGTATATAATGACTAGCAAAGCTACAAAAGAGGAGACTAGCAATTTTTTCAAAAAACACAATTATTTTGATCTGAATCCCAACGATGTGATGCTTTTCAATCAGGGAACTCTTCCCTGTTTTACATTTGATGGGAAAATTATCCTAGAAGGACCAGGAAAGGTTGCTTCAGCACCAGGTAATGTACTTGTTAGTTCGGGTCACGTTACCCCGAACTGACAGTTTAATTTATTTCTTTTCACTTCTCCTTTCTGCAATGTCTCAATAGAAGGAAGGCAGTTACAACAGTTAGAGCAGCATCAGATGCTGAATGTTGTTTCTTTTACTATTGTATTATTATTTTATTATTATATTTATTATTATTTTATCTTATTATTATCTCTAATTTCTTTGAGGTGTCAGATTCACTGATTGGTAATAGTACATAACTGTTGATTTTTTTCAGCTTGAAGTCATGCAGTATTACTTTTATTGCTAGTTTTTGATGGCTTTGCATTTCTTAGATGGCAATGGAGGTTTATATAGCGCGCTCCGAGTTGCAGGAATCATTGAAGACATGGAAAGACGTGGCGTGAGGTTTGTACATGCCTATTGTGTGGATAATATCCTCGTAAAGGTGGCAGATCCAGTTTTTACCGGATTTTGTATGGCAAAACAGGCGGAATGTGGAGCAAAGGTAAAAGCAATGGGGAATGATTTTAATGATGTTGTTAGATGCGCTACTCAGTTTACTGTTTATACAACATTACAATGTTACAACTTACAAGAAGATTTTACAACATATGATCTTTTTATAAGCTTCTACAATTAGTTCCAGCTAATCATTGCAGCTAAAGACTGAATTACTGCATATATACCAAAGGATAAAAAATAATTTAGAATTTAAAAGGTCGCAATTGTTTACTATGCAATATTATATTTCCAAATTGTTTACATAAAAATACGTGTACAGAAACACCTATTCCAGTAATATTCCAGGTCAGGGAAGTATCCAGTATTTTTGAAAGGGAGATTTCAAAATGTAACCAAACAGAAAGGGGAATGAGGGGCCGGGGTAGCTTCCACGGCTGCTCAGCCAGGAGATTTGCAACCTTCTGAAGCATGCTTAGTGATTAAACTTTAAAAATACTGACTAAATTTTTTGAACATTTGCACTAGAGTTTGTAGTTATAGTGACAGTAGCTGCTACTACTTCGTACGACAAATAAGAATAATCGACATAGAAATTTTTGCATTCCAATGCCTTTTATTGCCTTATTAATGTTGTTGTCTCTGCACTGTCATGTCATTAGCTTTTTATCATATGTCATTTCTGGTTAATTTTATTAGTTCACAAGTTCTATTTAAGTGCCTTGTTGCTTGCCGAAATTACAATGACTCCGTATAATATTAGTCAGGGAATAAAAAATCCATGTTTTTAAATGAACATGTTATTTCTATGTATTATTGTTATTTTATCCATGACTTCAGAAATGAAGACAAAAATGTCTGTTTAAATGCACTTATTAATAATTGTTATTAGTACTTGGATTAAAAGTTTAGTACTTTAGTTAACACTCAAATTCATAAATAACCTTAACTACAAACACAGCTGTAGCTATAGCATGAATTTAGCACATACCAAGGATGTATTTAAGTTGTTTAGTACAGCTAAAGCAAAATTATTTAATTACTAACAGTCAGTTACAGACTGTAATAATTAGCACAGCGCAGCAAATGTCTAAGTAGATCATGGATGCTAATTATAGCATTAAATAAGTGCATTGATGGCAGTTATGAAGCGTTGCATTGGGGGAATCATGAGCTCTGCGACACCGCTTTTAGCACTTTTGTACATGTTGTACTTCAATTACGTAGAGAGAATGGCTGATCAAGTACGTGAACTTCATGATTTTGTAACGTTATAATCCAGTGTTGCAGTATTGAGTTAAATTTTCCGTCTTTACACCGCAAACGGATGCCTGTTATAGTTAATTTTTCCATGTCAGAGGGGAGGAGTCCAGACCCCCTGGATACCCCCATGTGGATCTGCTTCTACAGGAGCTTTATCTGATACTATTACTGTCAGGACTTGATTCTGTCATATGTGCTCTCAAGATTATGTGATGTCACTAGTAAACTGCTGTAAATAAAATGAGTTAACATAAACATTGATATTTGTCTGTGAAGGTAACACTTTTCAGACAAATTAACCAACCGAGTCTCATATATGCGTCTTGGCAGTTTTGAGATTTTCCTAATAAGTTAATTTCAGTAACATGATCATATTCCACACTCATCGTAATTTAATGGCCTTTCAAAGGTGGTTTTTGCTTGTTGAAACAGGTCGTAGAGAAAACCGCCCCCACGGAACCGGTGGGTGTTGTGTGTCTAGTGAAGGGTGTATACCAGGTGGTCGAGTACAGTGAAATCACTGACAATACTGCAGAAAGAAGAAACTCTGATGGGCGTTTGACGTTCAGTGCCGGCAACATTGCTAATCATTTTTTTACCTTGGACTTTCTGAAAACTGTTGTGAGGTACTGTAATACATTGATCAAATTAACACTTAGAAGCTAGGTGCTAATCAACGGGTATTTCTTTAATGATTATGCGAAAATGCCCCCTTTTTCAGTGTTTGTATATTTTTTGGAAATGCGCTAAACATACAAAGTTCATACCATTTTGTAGATCATTTCAAGCCCTACAATACAATTCCACTATAGTTTTGTTTATAACGATAATTTCTATGTGTGTATGGTAGTCTAAATTATAGGCAAAAATTTAAGTTTGCGAAAGCTGGTCAATGTTTAAGCAAAATTCACAGTGACCAGCTTTGAAGCTTCAGCTAATTTCTCTGCTGCTTTGAAACAGCTAACACAGCACTTATTTGCAAAACATAAAAAAACAGCTCATATTATGCATAAACTGGCTACCAGTTATACTTTTGTCGAGTAAACGACTTTTTTTGGGCACATTGCAAAAAAGTAGGCTGCACTTTCTACTCTATTTACTTGTTTGTTCGGCCCAAACAAACAAACGATTAACGAACAAACAAACAAGATCTGTCAATGATTTTACAATTTACCTATGTTACCTATAATGATATACGGAATCTACATGCTTTCCTAGACAAATATCTGCATTTGTTTGCATAGGATGTCATATGCCAACAGATAGCTTTGGTAACAAAATAGTAAGGACGGCTTATGCCATTAGATAGCTTTTGTAACAAAATAGTAAGGACAGCGTATGCCATCGGATAAATTTTAACCTTTTCACTACGTAGTTCTTTTTAACTGGACCACATTGACTTTGCACATTTGACAATAAGTTCTTGTGGTGTGTTACTAAAGTTACTAAAACAGATTCTTGTAAATAAACAAATAGTTGTTCTTTATTTCTACACATGCACATAAATATGAGCACACATACATGCACTCATGCACACACACACCTCTATAAAATAAGCATGTACTTATATTTAGAAACCTGTTTTCACAAAAGACAATATTAATCCATAATATGCAATCATTTTATAAGAACGTAGAACATTCAACGTAGAACGTAGAAAGTGATTTTGCATGGGAACATACCATACAGTACAGTATTGTGCAATGCACTTGGCTTCATATTGTTACTTGTTGCGAAACAACCCCAATTCCATGGCTGTTAAACATTTCTGCATGGTCGTAGCAGTGAAATAAACAGACGTGGGCGACTGCGCTTACTGCTGAGCTTCGGCGGCAGTTTACCACCTTCCGTCTCTTGCATGAAAAACGAAGGGGCATTGTGCCACCTTCCGTAGTGAAATGGTTAAGTGTTAAGTTAGCACTGGTAACATTAGCCTGAGTAACAGTACATCTGTTGTTGTGAGCTTGTGATTTTCTGTATAAGAATATTATTCTTTGTATATGTAACTATTTTCATAATTATGAGAATGTTTGCTTAATAAGCAATTTTTACAGATGTTTACGTATTTCAAAGATGTCTTGTTTTGAATTAAATTTGTTTATTTCCTTGTTTGTGTACAGCAATGCTGCTACCACTATTTCAGCGGGCTATGGTATAATTGGCCATTGGCTATAAGATACCATAGCAATTTTAAGATTTTTTATAGAAATTTCAGGTTAGTTTGATTGTAAAATGTTAGTATGTACAAATACAAGTTGAAAATTTTGCTTTTATATTATGCTTGTGCAACTTTTGTGTAGCGCAAACAAGATACTTCTTAAAAACAATTCGTCTACAGATGCGAAGCTTTTCAAATGGAAAGCCACACTTAAATTTGCTGTCAGCTATTTTCACATTTTTGTTCATCTGCACACAGAGACATCTTTATTCTGCAAGTGCACTTCCTTTACTGACTGAAAAGATGCAAATGTTTTTTGTACTGGACAAATATTTCGGCTTGTTTGAATTTTGAAAGCTAAAATTTTCATTGAACAAATTCAGTTTTGTCAAGCAGTACAGTGTTTAAAAGCATATTACTGAAGCCAGACAGAAGGGAGATTAAAACTTTTCGTTTAAAATAATTAGCATGATTTTTCTGCTGATTTCCTGCGCTATTACTGTCCTATTGATGCTTAAAATCGCACTGATGACTGTAACAGCCAAGTCATTGGTGCTGAGACTGATTGGTCGATTATAATTGATTTCAGTTTTTATTTGCAATCATCTATTATTTGTGCAGCTGGTGTAAACTGATTGCATTACCTATATCAGTTTCAAGTTTATGCAAAATCCACAAATGTTGGATTAATTTAGATTGAGCTGACAAATGTAGTCGTCAGGGCTGTAAAATCAGGTTCGTGTATGTAATTTAACACATTAACAATGCTGCTTACATGCAAAGTTTCTCGCAAGCATGTGGCTAAAAATAGATCATCGAATATGTTTCATATCCAGTTAAGAAAATGCAACCATGTCCTACAACTACAAGTCAACAAATCATGGCTGCATCTCAGGTAGGTGCCAATGCATATGTCAGTGCTTCGTTCTAATCCTGAAATTGTAATTTAGCAGTTTTGCACGGATTTTTTTTCCAGAGAGAAGGAACGTCTCCTGAAGCACCATATCGCTAAGAAGAAAATACCATATGTGAACAAGGATGGTGTCACCATAAAACCAACACAACCAAATGGTATTAAAATGGAGAAATTTGTTTTTGACGTGTTTCAGTTCGCAAAGTAAGTGTGCCACATTTCTACAATGTTGTGTACATATGAGTTCCTTTTAAAGGAAAACAGTACCTAATTTCAGACCATAGCTGATGTGATTACTGAAAAGGAAAATATTTTTAAAGAATGACTTAAATTAAAAAATTATTACAACATTTTTTATTGTTACACTTACACATATTTCAGCAGGTGTCAGTGCCTGTTTCTCAGAAAAGCATTGCAGAAAAAATAAGTCTGCAGAAAAAGTATCCAGTTTCATTTCATTCATTTTGTGGTTGTCATAGTAACCCAGTAAGTCATAGTCTAGACTTTTTTGGAATCTCTAGTCTACTTTGTTAAAATCAGTAAGAAGCATTTCAATTAATCATAAACTGTTTTACACAGCAATTTTGCTGTTTGGGAGGTACTGAGGCAAGACGAGTTTTCGCCACTCAAAAATGCTGATGGTGCAGCCAAAGACACGCCCACCACTTCCAGGGAGGACTTGTGCTCACTTCATGCTCGATACATTCAAGAGGCCGGTGGACAGTTTGTAACTGAAGATGGTAACACTGTCTCTTCCAGTAAAAGGTACTCAGTTTTTTTTACCATTTTTTGCTTCATTAAAGGCTCTCCTACTGGCAGTTGTTCATGCTCACGTCGACTCAGTGCAGGGTGGTATTGTACCTTGTGTATAAGTAAATGAAATGTACCATTTCATACATTTTTCCATTTCAGTATTAAATAGGCTTGATCACTATTGTAGGCATTAGACAAGGTTCTAATATCAGTGTTTGACTTACAAGATTGTAAATTTGACTTAATGCAACAAACTTACAAGAAATCCTGCTGCCACCTGTGCAGAAAACATAAATATTTGGATATAGAAGAAAGTAACATAACTTGATAAAGCGTAATAAAGACACATGGGTGTTTACTAAGAAAAATGACTTGCCATGCTGCGTATAAGTTGAATTATTATGCTGTAGTGAAGTTTCAAATACAAGGGCATTTATTAGATTAGATGCACTGTAACAAGGAGAATTTACAGTCAGTTCTGGCCTTTGACTCTCTGCAAGGTAATGCACTAAAAATGATTTACAGAAAACACATTTTCTGATTGGTTTCTTGATGTAACGCAGTTACAAAGCATGTACTGTAGTTTGTCGTACATTATTTTGCCCGGTTGTTGAAGATATTTTCATACAGATGTCATTTGCTGGAGACTTCGATTAAACAGAAAAATTGCAAGATTTTGTCTTTTTTTTTAACTGTAGGCCGGGACAAAAGAGCAAGGCAATTAGTTGTGAGATTTCACCCCTTGTCTCTTATGCAGGAGAGGTACGACATTAAACCACATTGTTTGCCCAGTACTTTGCCCAAACTTACCTTGAATGATTGTAAATGACTTGTTTGTAAAGATAATTATTACTTTTACCATGGTATATAGATTTAAACTTTGCTCTTTTGAATTAAAAATCTTGTCCACAAAAATTTAGACGTGTGAAAATGTAGCACTAAAGCACTGCTACTCAAATTTTTAAGCAGGAGCTTACTGTACTTTGTATACATTACATAGAAATGTACCTTGATAATTTTTAATCTGCTAACTGTTGAATCACTGAAATGCTGTCTTGAATTTGAAATGCTTATGTCTTCATGTGTGCTTATCAGGGCCTGACAACAATGGTCTCCAAGAAGAAATTTGTTCCACCGCTAGTGCTTTTTTCAAACGGGGAAACCTCAAGCTTATCCGGGGAACCACTACATTCCGTTATCACATTACTTGGTGAAAGTTAGAGGACCACTCAGCCTTATCTAATTATTCATTAACAATTGCCGGCGAAGTTGTATTGTACTGCTATGTATTAAAGATAACAAACTGTTGTTTACCATTTATGGGTAATCATTATGTATTTGCACTGAATGTAAACGAAGAAATTATATATACATATATATTGTTTATACTTTTTGTTGATTTTTGTTCATTGATGCACTAACACAATTAATCAATAAAGCAATAATAAAATGTAAGATTTGATTTTTTTACAAAAGTTTTATTATTTGGATTTATGTCATTATAAAAAAACAACCTAGCATTGATTTATTGAGTTTTATTTACAAAAGGCTCAATGAGTTACTGCACCAAACAGGGGTGTAATCAGAAGAGATATGTGATATAACTGTGATAACATGCGAATCCTGACAGTGTAAACTAGTGTTAATTGCAAGTATTTTTTAGATATGGTGACTTTGACAGCCATCATGTTGAAAATTTTACAAATTTTGGTACAAAACTGGGCAACGCTTTGCAGATGAATGTACTTTCCATGGCTAAAGTTTTAGCAGTGAGTCCAAGCAGCAGATAGGCCTACGTTCAATGCAATACAAAACAATCTGTAACTGAAAATAGTCTGTTCTTTAACAGTTTGGTCATCCTTTAAGCTGATGCAAAACACTGTTCAAACTGGTCGTACCATGAATTTGTTAGGCACAAAGGCAGAAAATGACTAGCAAGCCAGTGCATGGTCATTTATGCACACAAGTTTTGTTTTGTCTCCCTGTGACATCATCTCTAGTTGAATAAATTTTCTGGAAGAAATCATGTCATGATCAGTTGCTGTTTAGGTAAAAGATGAGTTGAAGGTTATTTTGCAACTTTCTCATCTTTTTCATCATCAAATCTCAAATCGATGGGCTTATCGTAACCCATTAAATGTGCATATGCTTCGGTGTCCGTAAACATCCTGGAGTCCATGAACAACGGCTTGCGATTTACGATAACACTAGTAAACAATCCCGGAATGTCTGGCACATACACGTCTTTGGCAGTGAATGAAAGTTCTCTCTTCAAACCAAAGACGTTGTATGTGACTGCACAGAATTGTTTTGTTTGGTCATTGAAGTATAACCTGGTGACATACTTGCGTCCGATTAAGTGAATTATGAGCGGAGTGAAGAAGACGAAAATAGCAACAAAAGAAAAGTAAGCAACGTATTGTACAGTCGACGTTGAAACTGACAGTACACTCGGAATCATGTACGGCTGCAAAATTACAGTCAATCCACTAGTTGTAATCGATAAAAATTTCACATTCCTGAGAAACCGACTTATCAAGCCACTGTAAACTACGCGACCCAACTCCGGCCTTTCCCTGTGCGGGGTAAAACTGGACACGTCTCTGAAGACACAGTGGTGTACTTCATAAGGAGATCTTGACAGTAGCATTTTGTTGAAGACACAGGAACGCACACTTATGCGATGTGTTATTTGCTTTGTAATAAGTACGGTAAGTTGACCATAAGCCGCACACACCGACATGTTGATGGCCTTAAGCCTAGACATAAAAGTAAATAAGAAACAATGTAGTTTTATAAAAAAGTACAAAATTGTTTTAATGCACAAGAGGAGGGGAAAATCACAAAATACTAATTTTGGAATTTCTAATAACAGTTATACTTAAGCACAGCAAAAATATGAGAAAAAGTACAATTCTAATAAACTAGCACTTGTAACGCCAGTTGTGTAGCACTGAAAAACAATCAGTATTAATTTTTTGCACTAATATTTAAAGATAGTAGCCTGTATTGAAATATCAATACAATTCAATTTCAGTATTGTGGATTTTTTTATTAAAATTTTTTCCAACTCATTATTAAGATTTTTAAGGTGTCACATTGACAATAAATGGCCTTTTTCTTTAGTGTCAATTTAAATTTTTGTTGGCATTTGAATTTGCCATTTCACCA
Organism: Tubiluchus corallicola; assembly: GCA_030141605.1. Taxonomy (NCBI): domain Eukaryota; kingdom Metazoa; phylum Priapulida; class Priapulimorpha; order Priapulimorphida; family Tubiluchidae; genus Tubiluchus; species Tubiluchus corallicola. The sequence goes on along the minus strand of JAQGDQ010000008.1, from coordinate 631,225 downwards.
TTTGCAAATGTATGCTGTTCTAGTTTTATTCTGCAGATGAATTCAGCCTGGTCACATAGCAGCAGTTTGATACCCATAGTAACTGCATAGGAAACATTAATATTTAGAGGCATTTAAAAAGATATTTGCTATAGCACAACAAAAACTACTGTGAGCAAACACAAAAACAACTTTGAAATAGTTTTTAAATCACATGCTGCTTGCACTACCAGAAACATGCTTCTCAAAGTCAGAATGGGAATTCCAGTCACAGAAGATGCAATAAATGTTCTGGTGAATTTAGCTAGATTCCAAAAAACACTCTTGGAACTTTTACTCCTTCACTTCAGTTTTATTTACGTAGTTCTATGTTTAACACACTCAGCATGTGGTCTTAGTTACAATATACAATTACTTAAAACAGTGCACGTACATCTAAAGGTTATCATACGATTTTAACAATGCAGCATTTTAATTTCTTAGTGTAGTAAATGCATCACTTCTGTGGTTACATTATAGAACACACAGACACAGTACGTATAGTAACTTGAAGGGCTCCTCGAAAAACAACTTAAGCCATCTTCCAACAACTTGATCGTTTTAGGCACATAGGTCATTTCTAACATGCAATATTCATCCGAATACATGAAAAAAACTGTCACTTTGACTTAAGTGTTTCAGAGCTGACTTTTTTAAAAACAAAAACATCGTAAAGACTAGTGGCTTCCCACTCTGTTGCTGACAAAGTCCCGATTTTTCTGGCTTCGTCTCTGTTTCTTTTGCTACCTTCCTCAGCGTGTTCGTACTCACACTGTGCTGATAAATAATCTTCTGCTTGATCACTCATGAGTTTGGTGCCTTCATCAGGAGGATATGTCTCTAATGCTTTCATTCTCGCTAATAGACCTTTGTTTTGTGACACATTCTCAGCAAAGAACTCTGCGAAAGTTTTCCGGCACACCAGTTCCATCCCCTGCTGTTTTGCCAGTTCTGCAAAGACCGGAAAATAAACGAGGAATTCAGGACAGTCTACGACACCCTCTAGATGGAAGTTATATTTGCAACCAAACAGCGGAAATTCTGATTTATTGGAAAATTTAATATTGTAAACATCATTGCCAAACGAAAACCCTTTCGCATCACGTAAACGCCTAACGATTTCGTTTCCATTTGGGATTGTACCAATGAAGTAGCCACCTTCTTTTAGGCACTCGCATGCATTAATCATCATCATCTTTGCCTGTGAATACGTTTCGAATGTATAATGAAAAGAAAACTGACAGCTTGTTAAGTCAAACTGGGTTCCTGGATCTCTGTATAGGTTTTTCAATCTTATTTTGGAACAGTCTGCTGTGTGAAATTCTGCCGAGAACAAATCGCGAACATCTCTTTGCCGCAACTTCATTTCTTCGTATCTGCCTTGACAGTGTTTCACTGACGTTTCTGCAATGTCCACACACGTCAAGTGTCGAATTCGTCCCATTTTCCATTTTAACAAGTCACCTCCCTTTCCACAGGCGAGATCTAACACGCAGATATTTGTTTTATTGTCTGTTTTGATTTCATTCAGAAATTTGTTAATAAGGACACTTTTTATCCAGTTGTTAAAATTTCGCATGTAGAAGATGCGACTGTCGTAGCGTGCATCAACGCCCTTTTCTTCTCTTTTGTTGTAGTGCTCAGCAACATGTTTTGCAAGACTGGTATCTGTCTGCTTTTTATCTGCTGAGTCAGTAGCCATAACCGCCTAGTAAATGAAAACAATGTTATCTGTCTTTTGTACATTTGTCTTTTTCAAACAGAAAAATCCTCTGAGTTAGTGAGACGTCAACGAATGTTAACTATCTAATAACATACTATGGATTTAAAATATGAGTGCAAAATAATTAGGCAACACCACGTATTATGTACTTAAGTTTTGAGACCCTTTGGGTCTTGGGTGTGCAGTTAAGTAAAGCTGGATCTGTTGAGCAAATGGAAGGTGACACATGAAAAGAATTACAGCATACACACCTATTTCGATCATTGACAGATGTGTGTGCTTCTGGGTTTTGCAAAGACACCTACAGGTGAAATATCTCATTTTAAAAGACTGTTTTTAATAATGAGATAGATACTTGTGCTGCTGCAACCACTATAGTAACCCTATCATTGAGTGCTGGATTCTGGTTCTCAAGACTATACAAAAATGACAAGCTAATTTAGCTTTGCATGTATATAAATAAAAGAGCATACAGCAAGATTTTATTGATGCAAATGATCACCACATAACTTAAAAATACATAGTAGAAATTCACACACACTAAATATAAACGCCTATAACCTAAATGATAGCACTGACAATCAGTGCTGGTGATAATGTTTGAAATTCTAACAGTAGAACTAACAAAATCATTGTCAAACATATTTGAATAATTGTAAAAAGGTTGACTGCCAACAGAAATGAAGTGAACAAAATATGCAATTGAAATACTATAGCTGAATCCACACCCCACGCTGATTTAGAAAAGGCTGGTTTATTCAGATGAATTCTGCAGACACGATTTCTGCAAACTGCTTTTTATTTATTTGAGTCCTATTTTAATCCACATTAATGAGAAAGAAAAGTACCTTAAGACAAAAATGGAAAAAATTCTGCTTTACTCGAAATAAGTATGCATATTAGATTCGATTTGATGGTTAAATCAGCCTATTTCATTCAACTCAACGTCATGAAATAAAAATTAAATTTTAAAATTTGTCTTTTTCTCAATTTTGCCTAGCACTATTAACCAAATAAGCAAGACAATGTAATACAACATCAATGTGCAAACATAAGCTGGCAGTGCATATACCAAAATTACATAACACTACAACACTTACATTACAGTACAATACAAATTATAAATGTATTGAGTTATGGGTGAAACCTAGCATTAAACACATCGGCTCACAAAAGACTCGAATTTGAAAGTCACAAAATTTAGTAAAAGGTTAACTACAATTGTAAAGTCAAAACCATTGTCTTTGGTCGATTTAAATCAACCATCAGTATAGGCAACATTGCATTAAATGTCATGTAAAAAGCCAGATTACTGACATACTTTCTCAGCTGACCAAGCTGCCAATAAGTCAATATTAATGGCATTACTTGGGGACAACAAAATTCAAGTTACTCATATATTATAAAGAAAAAGCTACAACGAACACCTCTGCCAATGTGCGAGTAACTGAAAAATTCAAATTCCTTAAAACCAATCCTCGAATAACATTCATTATATTTTAATATACGTTGAGAAATGTTGAAATTATCACATAATATATGCGCATAAAGAATCCTAGCTCAAAGTTGTAAAACAAATTTAAATAATGTTTATTTCCCACCAAACAAACCTTGCTGTTGCCAAACAAACCTTGCTGCCAGTATATTTGAAAAAAATGACATAAGCTAATGGACAGCAAGAAGACTTGCACAACAAATTTTCTGTAGTTCACTGAGATGTTCCCCTATTCTAGTTGATTAAATCTTTGTGTTTAACCGCGTTTGTGTAAAAATTTGTCATTGGACAATATTAGCAACAATTTTAAAGTGCTTACATAGCTCAATACATCTCAAAATGTGCAAGTACTACACATAATATAATTACACATAAGCATGAAATTCTTTTGAGGCCACAGGTATACTATAGCTGCCGGGTGGGTTACTTTAGCTTACAGAGTTCAGTTTTAGCTTGCTAAAATAATTATTTTGTTACTTTGTCAGCATTAACTAGCCGAGTTGGAGGTTATTATATTATCGTTGGTAACTGGTTTTCATTTCATAGTGACTCTTTGAAATGCCAAAAAACAGTATTTCAATCTCTTGTTCAACAGTTTGGATTACTTGTAATTGTAGGCTGCAAAAAAGTTAATTCAAACACCTGTCCGGATATTTGCTTATATTGCATGGTAATCGAACGATGCCGTTTTTCGTTCATAATGAGAGCGCAAAAGCATGAAGCGGTCGTGACTTTATAAACTGATTTGACTAATTACGCGAGCTGCTTTTAAATCACAGTTTTACTGCTGAAGCTTTCTAACATGCTCTCAGATGAGTTCAACTTCAGAAAAGACATGGTTTTTCCTTCGAGGAAACCTGTAATAGGAGACTATCTGTTGAATATTTAAAAGAACCAAAAACATATAAGACTCTGCTATGGACTACTTGGAAAACGAAAGGTACTACAAATCAGCACTTGGTCGACATCACTGTGTACTGCAGAGTACCATGTACCACCTCACCAAGTATCGCACAGCACAATGCACCATGATGAGGTTGTACATGGCAAGATGGTACAAAGTGAGGAACATGGAACTGCAGGACATTGTGAGGCAGGACACAGGAATGTCGAGCACGCGCGATTGTCCCGTAGTGATAATACAATGACAGCTATCAGGTTCGTGGTTACTGCGGTGATGTCAGGCTACGCTACGCGAGCAACGCTTGCCGAGCCGAGAATCTCTTGGTGCCTGGTGCAGTATCACGAATGTACAAATTATCGTGTTTTATAATTAAGGGTTGTCGAACATAAAAACGTTGGAATCTTCTTCACAAACAGACATAAACAACGACAACCCTTTTCTTTAATTTGTTTCATTGAGTTTAAACTAAGTTTCACTGACTAAAAACAATTCAAATGAAATATCCTCACTTACTTTATTCAAAATTCAAACCAGAACTATATTCTTAAATGTTTCAAGTGTTTTTTCGCAGGGTATGCCTGCAAGCAACTCTGTCTGATCATGCGCGTTCCTGTAGGACATTAGGAGAGATCTTCACGCGGTTAATACGATTAAATTTTATTACTTTACTACTGCTCCGCGACATCATGTCGCTTCTTGATGTAAAGCCCACAATTAATCCCTAGAGCTGCTAGTCTTATCAGTATTAAATGCGATAGGATTTTGTCGGACCTTAATGGAATTCCCCAACATATTCATTAATTAACAAACTACAAACTCCACAGCTAGGTTGCGATTGCGCATTCTTTAGTGATTTCAGGCGTTGATGTATTCAAGCCAACAAAAGTCCGGAGTTTCATGAATAAAAGGGTTTGCGAAAACAATCTAATGTCTCATTTTAAAGACAGCATAATATAATAATACATACAATAATAATATACGTTGAGTGACTTAAGAATTTTACTGTCAATTGTTCCTCCTGCCAAAAGTAATAAAAAAGTGACATTTGGCTGTTAAAAATTCGCGCTGATTTTTTACTCATTGTTTCGGGATTACTCTCATCTTCAAGATCACAATGTTGTTACTGAAAAAACAAGAAAATTTTGTCACTAAAATTAAAAAAATTAAATGTTTCTTTACTAGCCATTGTGTTAAAAAATATAGTTGTTACCATACCATATACCATACCACTATTCTTAAAATATGAGTGGTAGAGGTTTATCGAGTAAACTCATCGTAATCCCATATCTAATTATCTGTCCAGCTTCTTCTTGAAAGTCGAAGTCTTAACATCATCAGACGGGGGTAAATTCTACTCTCTAACTCCACTTTCTGTGAAAAATATTTTGTGTATTCCAAACTGGCTCCATACTGTGTAAGAGAGAGTTCTGTAAGTCTTTCGGGATACCATATTTCTTACTTACCTTCACTTTACGTTACACACTGTCTAGGAGCTGTATGTCTTTCCTAGAATGTGGATTCCATGCTTGCATGCAATTATTCTAATTTGGGTCTTACCAAGCCTTTGTACAATTTTATGTGGATACAAACTGTCACTTTATCATTCCTATTGTTTGGTTTGCACTTTTGACCACCTCAACGCACTGCGTGGCTTGCAGATTTCAATAAAGTCATTAGTTACCTACACACCCAAATCTTTCTCTTGTCTAACAAATTTAAAGTCATCTCTACACCATTCATGTAATATACCATACGAGGGTTGTTGCATTCAAAACTGCATGACCTTTCATTTATTGACATTAAAAATGATGTGTAAATCTTTGCTGCCTATATTTTTGAGTCATAGGCAAATTTAATCAGGTTACTATGTACAGATACCTCATCATTGCTACATCATTAATGAAAATTGTAAAGCTCAAGACCCATGAAAGAACGGGCCACTGTGGAACCTATACCACTTTAATCTTTAGTTATGATGACATGTGTCCATTTGTTTTTGCCCGGTCTGCCAAGAATCTAACCATTTGCCAATTGCCCCAGTAATGCCATAATTATATGTCATGTTTACATATATACCATATATATGGTATACCTCGTGCATATATATATATATATATATATATACCATGTGCAGGAACCTTTTTAAAAGCGTTTAATGCAGAACTTTGGCAAAGTCTAAGTATACAATCAAGTGGCTTGCCTTTATTGGCACCCTTTGTAATATCATGTACAAGTTAACAGGTTGGTTACGCATGACCGGACTTGTATAAATACACGTTGCGAGTCTCCTGCCAAACCATGTTGCTCTAAATGTTCCATTATTCTTTCAGCCAGTAATTTCTCAAATACTTTACAAATCAGTGACATTAGTGATGTCAGTCTATGATGTATTTATCAGAATCTTAATTCACTTGGGATCTTGGGAAGAGAACGGCGGCGGTTGAACCCTGGTCGTCAAGCTGTTAAGACGTGTTTAACATGAGTTCTGAGAATCCAGGTCAGAGTTGAAACCACTTTGTTGTGTGTTATTATCAGAGTCACATAAAAGTGTGTAGAAGCTATTTCGGCGAAGTGAGGAGAATGCAGAGTGTATAAGTTGTAAACACTAGAGATTCCAGTTAGCAACTCAGTACGATTTACCTGTATGCAGATTTACTATGGAGGCAATAATTAAATCTTGTAGGCAGAATGCTAAGATGAGATACTTATGTTATATACTTAACGCTTAGATGTAAACAAACTTGTCTTGTTATATAATGGAATTGACTCTATGTATTTGTAATGTAGCAAGTTCTTTCTTTATTAAATTTCTTTCATATTTACCCCAGCTGCTAGATTAACATAGCGTTATTGTACACCCCATACATGCGTCATCAGGAACTATACGGAATTGCAAAAATATGCAACAAGAACACGCAAAAACGTGTCCCAAATTTTATGAAAGCATTGTTTTAATTTAACTGGCATAGAAATTACTTGCAGGTTACACTTTGTTGCATGAAACAAATTAAAGGACAATTCAATGTAAAAACAAAACTACTAATATATAAAATCATGATCTTGCCCCACTTAACGTATGGCTGCCACCTACTCTCAAATATATCTAAAACTTCTTTAAACAGGCTAGAAGTGTCCCAAAATTACGCTTTAAAACACGTCCTTGGTTTCACAACAAGAGCAAAGTATTTAACTACAGCAAACAGGGAAAAACTAAAATCACACTGTAGAATCCAGTTTCCAATTCCATTAACTAATTTTTCTTTATAAATATTTAAACGATTTGATGACAGCTTTCAGTGCCAAACAGCTTCTATTTAATATCGAAAAAAACGCTAAACCAAAGACATACAGCATAAAACACATAAATACAAATGATAAATACAGTGGCGTAACGCCCATTGGACAAGGCTGGACAAATGCCAGGGGCCCCTGAGGTCTAGGGACCCCCAAACCAGACCCTGAAAACATGCAAATTTTCAGTCAGGAAAATGCATATTTATTTGGCATTAAATCGCCTACTAATTTTGTCAACCAACGGGGAACTGACTTCCATTCCGAAGGGTTGCCAGTTGCCAGTCTTGGGGATTTTCCCCTAGATCTAGGAATCTGGACTGGGGCCCCTCCGAGGTCTAAGGTGAGCTCGAATCACAGAGCTCTGTGTTGGATATTTTTAAGCTTTTAGTGAGTTCTCATATGGCAGCATCTGTTCCGGAATTAACTGCAGTGTGTGCCCTATTTCTTACTCTGCCAGTTACTGTGGCTAGTGCTGAGCGATCATTTTCCAAGCTCAAGTTAATCAAAACCTGCCTTAGATCAACCATGGCACAAGACAGGCTTGATGGTTTGTCGCTGTTGGCTATTGAGAGTGATGCTGCTCAGAAGATAGACATCGACAATAATATTATAGACAAGTTTGCCAACACTAAGGCTCGATCAGCAAAATTTATGTAGATGAATTTCATTCCGGGATTTTTACTTGACATATACTGTGTATGCGTTGCTTGTTGCCTGATTTCTATTTTGGTGTACCTTACGTAATTTTGTAAACAATTTACTATAATAATAATAATAATAATAATAATAATAATAATAATAATAATAATAATAATAATAATAATAATAATAATAATAATAATAATAATAATAATAATAATAATAATAATAAAGTTTGATTTCGCTTTTTATTTAATCATTTTTTTGTGTTTTATAATAATTTCATTGCTTCAACACATTTTTTACAAAATTAAAAATGGGCTCGATATGGGGCCTTTCATTCAATTTGTCCAAGGGCCCCCAGCCAAGATTTGTTCAAGGGCCCCCAGCCTAGTTGTTACGCCACTGAATAAATGTGGACACAATTCAGTCTGCAGAACGGCAATAAATGGAATGCTTGCCCAATTAATGCAAAATCTGCAGTGACTCTAAAAAATTCAAAAATGAACTGAAAAATACTATAGTGGCCTTCAAAAAAATAACTAATATGAAAACATGAAACAACACGTATTATCAACGTTGACCCAGTAGTTTGTAGATAGTGGCATACCAAAACCTGTCATGCATTAACATCATATCAACAAAATAAAACCCACCACACACAAAACACTCAAATCACTAACACAAAACATCCATAAAGTACCTAATTTGAATTTCAATTTGTAAATATTGTAAAGTTTTAAAGTCTTAAGTGAGTCTTAAGTTTTAGTGTAATTAATTACAACCTCACTTGTGTTTTAAATTGTAAATTCATTAACAGTAATAAAGAATATTATTATTATTTATTACAAGAGAGTTTTCTAAATGTATAATTATACTGCTAAAAAGTTTATATTGAAATGAAAAAAACATACACGAATAACAGCTGTACGTTAAGAAATAGGTAAAATACCAACAGTGAATCTGTAATCAAAAAAAGCTAACATTTTAATGCTGATATCGCAAAAAGTTTTCCCTTTTATTAGGCATGTTAGCCGCAGTGTTACTATCTGCATACCTAGTTTACCGCCAATAGGTGACGCTGCAAAAATTTGGCGGTACTATAAGGCTAAGTTAGATTCAGTTTTTGAAAGCTATTTTTCTTAGACTTGTGTTTTGAGTATATTATAGTGTTATATGCGCGCGTATGTTATTAGTTGCGTCAGTGTTTCCATTAATTTTTGGTTGGCGTTAATGTGTGCGTGAGTAAATGTCAGGTCAGTGTAATTATGCTGTCAAAGTCTAGCCTAGATATGCTTCACGTAATTATGCCGATAAAGAAGAAACGAAAAGGACGTTTGCAACTATAAATCATAGTCATTTGAACTTTTGCAGTTTATACTTTTTTATCATACGAAATTTTAAATTTTGGTGAACTTTTTGAATTGTAAATTACAAAATCTTATTTCAAGAAAGGTGTTTCACAACAACTACAGTTTTCTATATCTAATATCATGGCAATAATTAAACATTAGGTATTTGCTTTGTGTCAGTGACATTTGTTTTAATTCGATTCGCAAAATTTGTCTTAGACCATAATTTACACAAAATGTGCTGAATGTTTAAAATCGATCTGAAAGCCAAAACGATTATATCATTGTTACTTATATGTTAGTTGCTTGCCTGGGCATCAAAATGTATTTTCCATATGTAGGTCATTGGATTGTGTGTTGGATAATAGCGAAGTGGTAATAACGGTGCTACTGTTGTTAGCCACATTTTTTCTGCGGCGTTAGAGTAGTGTGCTGTTTTATACTTAAAGCAGCACTGAATGCAAAATATAATTGGGTGTTAAAATGTAGTTTAGACATTACTGATAACCATGTTGTATTTAAAAAGTGACAAAAAAGTTTTGTACAAGCACAAATAACCTTTATTAATTTCGGCATGACATCCCTAGTACCTCTAGCACATTCAACAATACTCGCACGTATGCGGTAAAATATAACTAAAATGCTGAATTTACACCAGACTAAGTATCACAGTCTGTGAAAGCTAAACTTGGGATGCATCAAGTAGGAGTTAATCAATTTACTTATTAATCTGTAGCTGTATAGAAATGATAAGTCAAGCCTTGTATGGTATTGCATTGAGTTGTATGAACAATATAATGGTGAGGAGTACTCTCGCAAATCAAGTCTATGATTTAAAGTAAATGTTATTATGATAGTGTAATTAGCTGCCAGCCACAACTTTCTTGGTTAATACTTGTGCAGTAACTAAGGTAATATTAATCATTCGGGCTAAATTTTAGTGTTTGTCTGAAACCTCACTCAGTTATGTAGCATATTCCTGGTTGGAAATGAAGGTTTCACAAACTTACTTTATGGCCACTGGTAACAAGCTATAAGACAGCGAAATTGAACAACAGAATCTTTAACTAAGCGCAAGTCTGTCATTATGAATATGAATATCTGTCATTACTTGAGTTGTTCAATCAACATAATTATTAAAAACATTGAGAGAGAGTGTGAAAAGTCATTAAATAGTCTTGATAATGTTAAAGTCAAAAGACAATGTTTATTTTCCATCACTCATTTAACAGATAGCGTATAAAGACCATCAATGGCCAAAGCCAGCAAACGCCATCATTCTGCCCTGTATACAGTTTTTTCTCGTCAGTCGCATCTATGTATCAACTGTCCTTTTACAATTTTAGCATTTGGAAAACGTAAAAATATTCGCTGTTTTGAGTGACACAAGCCAGCCTTGACAGTCAGAAATTTAAAAAGCAATAAATTTAGCCATGGTTGAGTCATGGCTGCAATGATAAACCAACAGGGTGTGAGATACCAGTGACGTCATGCTAAAGCTTTCGCACACTGTGCCTTGTTACTAAATTTTTTTTCGTCATTCGCATGTAGTGGATTGAAATATTCAAGCACAAAAAATAGTTATTTGAGCTTAACATTAAAAATGCATTCAACGCTGTTTTAACAGCAATTGGTAACTGTAATGTGATAATTTGATTCTGTAGCATAATGCACGCTTTAATTGCCATCACCCAAATTCCAAGAATGCATTCCATGAATTAATTCTTACACCATAATATCTGCTGCAACCACCATTACACTATTGGTGACTTTCTCAAGGCCATCTGCCAGCTTGGGACACTGAAAATGCCCGTAGGGGAAACAGCGACTGTTCCTCCTGGTGGGCCTGATTCGAAAAATAAACCCCCAATGGTAAAGGACCAGATTGAGACCTTAAATTTGATATGCAGATCGCCAAGAATGGTGCAGTCGTTGGAGTTGTAGCCTGGAATCTTATGTATATATAAATATATATAAATGTATGTATAAATATATCCAGATACGATCAAAATTGATTTTACAGACAGTTAGATTTATGTTCTACAAAACATATTATAAGCTTTTATTAAGAGGGATTATTTCTGAATGTAAGCCATTCAGAGCAGGCTCCCATTACTAGATTCCTGTTATGGTGCTTTTATGTGTATAGTAGTTTTTTGCAATAATTTTATACTTATCGTTGTGAATGTTTAATCTACATTTTACTCAAGTTTTGTTAAATTGTTTTGTTATTACAGCTATTTTCCAGTTTTGCCCATTTGGCCATATTGAAAATTTGGCTGCAACAGAGACACGCGGCCTGTAAAATGACAGCAGTGAGCGTGAAAAGCATTATCGTGTCGGCTTTTAAAATGCATGGCTATACACTTCGAAGGTATGAACCTCCTTGTCCCTTAAGTAGTTTTTTTTGTGTTTACAAGTTGCACACAAGTAAGAGCTTTTATAACTTACTGTTTTTAAAACAATTATTAAGGGTGTAATTTGAAGTAAATTTGATTGTCCCTGGAAATGCCATAACAAATAAAGGTAATGTAACTCTAGTGCTTTTAATGTTTTTGTTTCTGTAATCCTGGATCTTTTTTACATGTAAGATGTCTAGCTAAAATTGCGCAGACTGCATTTTCATTGATTGTTTTACATTTATGCTTTACCGAATGTTCGATTTCAACTCTGAAGCCGATTCTTGGCTGTGGTTCTGACCAGTGGCAAATGTGCTGTACAGTTTATTGTTTTCATGTAGTGATGTAGTTTAATTTTCATACTAGACTTTTTGCATGATAAATTTTCATCAAAAGGTGACACATTACTAAGTAATCAACTTGGCTAATAAGAATGCAGAGCTCCTTATGGCAGTCCCTGTGTAGTGATGGCAGTATAACAGGCTCCCATTACCCTAGTGTATAACAGGTCAAAGGGAAGTGTGTATTGCAACGAGTTTTTCGTCAGTTTCCACTATGCGACACTATAACTTAATAGTAAAATGTTTATTTTTAATTTAAATATTGGTAAATATTTAGTGCCAGTATGGCATACTAGTATTCCATTCGATTGTTTTAAATAGTTTTAGCCTTTTAATCTTTGTAGCCAATCTTACCACATTTCCTGTTCAAAGAGACAGTTTTTTTTACAGAAAAGAAAAGCCTACTTTCTACTGGTGCCCCCTGGCGGCTGTGTTTCACCAATTTTCATTAAGTTGCTGAACAGATATTTTGTATTTTCCAGTGAGGCTTCGAAGTACCTGGTTGACATACTGCTTCCTGTGAGTGAGGTTTCCAGAGAAGATTGGTTGGACAGGATACTGGAAGCTGTGCAGAAACAACCACGTTCGTACTTTAATTCATTAAAATATTTATGTGCAGTGAAAGCTGTTTTATAATAGTAATACTTTGGTTTATTTTGCATCACATTACCGATGTGCAAGGTTATCCTTAGGGGGGAATGGTTTGAGTGGTTGCAATATGTGCTTAGCAACTGAAGTTAAGCAACGCCAAGGCTGATTAGCGCATGGATGACAGCTAGGTTCATATCTTGCTTTGGGATCATACTTATACTAATTATGACTGTTTATCTTTTTGAGAGAGTAAGGACCGCACTTTATATGGTATTGCATTTGATTAGTTTTTTCCTGGTTAGCTTTTAGAACAAGTCAATTCAGTGCTTCCTGTATTGATTTGGTGGCTAAATTGTTAACTGTAACAACTTTAGCATGACCTTTCGTATTAAATTTTTTAATTGCAGTGAGTTCATCTGTAATTGACAAGGCTACTGTAGCTGCTGCAGTGCAGGAGTGTAGTCATTCTGAAGATGATAAAGGGTAAGAAATTTTTTACCACCAATAGTACAAATTTTGTTGTTATATGTAGTTTTTTTTATGAATGAAAAACCAAATACACCCACAATCCATTGAATTTTGCATGTGCATTTTATGACTTGTAAATTATTAATGTTAATTTCATGTTTCAGGGAACAGATTTTGACAATTATAGATGCATTTGCAATTCCACGGTTTACGTACGTCCAGGATAGAAAGAAATTTTTACCGTAAGATGGGTTTATCATTTTTGCTAATATTCGAAAACATTCATAATGAAAAAGAAAAAATTTTGCTTTCCAGGATATGGTCAATGCAAATATATGTTTTGATTTGCTGTGATAAAAGAAAACTAACTGGCTTTTTCAGGAATGAAGTATTAAATTCCCCGGACGTTTGTCTACACGGTCCTGCAAAAGACAAAGCCGACATTTTTATCGATCGATACAAAATTATGTATCAGGTAAAATTTCTTTTGTATTTGCACAATGCAGACCATTGTGAAAGGTTTTTGGGAACGAGTCATCCATTTACAGGGTTCCCACAGGCAGGGAAAATCCTTGAAAATACAGGCTATCCTGGAAAGTCATGGAAAAGTCAGGGAAAAAGATAATTTGTTGGAAAGACATTAAAAAGTCAGGGAAAATGATAAAAATGGGGCTAAAATCAGGGAAATTGGAAACAGTTGTAAAAAGACAAAAAGTGGTTTAAGTCTGTGTGCCTATAATTATATCTAAGTTTTGTTTATTTTTTGTACAGAGGACTTCAAGACATGATTTATTTACTCCTGTTATTCCCGGCTGTTTTCCAGAGGAAGCTAACAAGAAATTTCAGGTATTGCTTTAAATGATTATATTACTGAAGATCTGTCATATTGAAAATTAGAAAGATTGATAAATGGGGTTGTAATGTATGAACCATATCACTTTAATTGGATTGTAGTTGCCATAATTATGTTGTCAACAGACCCATCTTAATAGTGTTATAGGCCCCCGGCAAAGCACTGGGGCAACGGTGTACCCACACAGAACAATTGGTTAGTGTGCCCATGTGCTAAGACGGCCCTAGTTGTTAATTCATTGTTCTAAATGAAGTTGCTATATGAAGAATGAGCTTGAAGACAAGACATTAAGCAACATTAATGCTGTTAATATTATTGTATTTATTAGCAGGCAATTATTTTTATCAGTTTAAATAGCATTTTACTAATCTGCAAAACCTCAAATATTATAAAAAGCAGAACCAGGGGTGTAGCTGTGTTCTAAAGATAGGGGGAGCAAGCACAATAAAAAGGCGTGGTGACACATACCTAACAATTTTTAACGCGTTAATTATACATTTTAATTTTGTGTTAAACACGAGGAAGGTACCATTTTAAAGGAAGTACATAATTGCTATTTTGTATTTAAAATTAAAACTAGAACATGAGAGGCACTAGCACTCAGCCTGAGGCAGGTTGCTCAAATAAAGTAATGGCCCCAGAAAATTCTTCCAGGGCCATGTGATTAAAAAAACAAACAAAAATGATTGGCAGTAGATATTGTTCCTGTGATCGGGACCACGTTCCTGGAGAATGAATATTAGCCAAAGTTTTCCAAACTTTATCGATCTTAGCGGTAAAGAGAGCGGTGCTAGTACTGTTCCAAGAACTGTATAAGTGCAGTGGATATCTAAATAAGAGAATAATTTGAAATACAAAAATGACAATTGAAACTACTTGACATGGAAAAATTGCGGATGCAAACACTAAACATTCTCAAACACCGAGCTCGCATAGCTCCACTTTCAGTTGCTTCAGTTAAGCTTTAGCATGCATGTAGGCCACCTAGCAATGGTGGTTGTCTGGCTTTGGTTGGAACAAACTGGTTGGTTGGCTGCCAGTCAGTGTGTCCCTATCTGTGAGTGGCCTGACGTCTGATAAACAAACAAACATGATAAAATATAAAATAAAGCTGCTGGCTAAGTGTCTTTTCGATATCACATAAAATATGGTTTAAGCAAATGTGACTTAATCCTGTTTCATAAAATCACATTTTTATTATCAGCAAGAACTTATGATTTAAAGTTCTAATTTTTTTACCAGTTTTTATTCCTTGTGCTTTTTTTTTGATGATGGTATGAATTGGTCCTACTGATCAAAGTTGTATTGTTCTTTTATAATTGAGCAGATACTTGATAGACTGGTTGCAACAAATTGCATTGCACATTGATGAGGAAGGACTAACTTGGAGGTTTCATGAGTAAAAAGCGTACCATTCTTGTCCTTGTCCATGCATAGTGCAAAAGTTTAATAAGAAACTAACTAAACATCCTTGAAATAGAATTACACTTTTCACTCCATTTAATAGCACTACATATATCTTTTGTGGTTCTCATGCTGTGTTTTGTCATTATCTCATCTAGTTACGTTTTCTAAAATGTATATATACATTTACAATAAAATGTCGGAACCCTAAACTTCCCATGCGTTTCTTAATGTTCTGTTCTCAGAAGATTTTTTTCTAGCGATACTGCACTATCTGGCACAGCAGACGCACACTTCTGTTTTCAGGAGAAGGGTGGGGTAGGTTTAAAAAGTGCTTTACTGTATTTTGTTGGATGTAGGCAAAACTGATATAGCTATACAAATTTCAAATATTTTCACACCATTATCTTAATTCACATTTTAAAAATGTTATACCCAGCGGCTTAAATGTTCTCGTGAGTTGTGCGTACATCTGCATTTTATCTGGCAGTTGTGCTACCGCACTTATCTTTTTCAGATAAAAATAGTCTTCAGAGCAGTTCAGGTGGGAGATGATTCAAGTGCATCGTATATATATATATATCAGTGTAGCTGTGGTTCAGATTATTGGAAGACTACTAGCAAATTCAATAATCAGTACTTGTGCACAGCAAACTGAGCAGAATCGGCATTCTGATGATCAGAACTTGAACACAGCGGTTCGGATGATCGGAAGAGTATCTCACAAATTCAGGTTTCCGATCATCATAACAATATTCACTTCCATAATGAATCGACTTTTATTACGCAAATGAACTACAGATTTAAAAATGGTTGTAAACTCACCAATTTTGAAAAATGTGCTCAGGGGGAGCGGTTGCTTCCATTCTCAGGGGGAGCGGTTGCTTCCATTCTCATGGGGAGCGGTTACTTCCATTCTCATGGGGAGGGGTTGCTTCGATTCTCAGGGGGAGCGGTTGCTTCCATTCTCATGGGGAGCGGTTGCTTCCATTCTCATGGGGAGGGGTTGCTTCGATTCTCAGGGGGAGCGGTTGCTTCCATTCTCATGGGGAGCGGTTACTTCCATTCTCATGGGGAGGGGTTGCTTCCATTCTCAGGGGGAGCGGTTACTTCCATTCTCATGGGGAGGGGTTGCTTCGATTCTCAGGGGGAGCGGTTACTTCCATTCTCATGGGGAGCGGTTGCTTCCATTCTCATGGGGAGGGGTTGCTTCCATTCTCAGGGGGAGCGGTTGCTTCCATTCTCAGGGGGAGCATTTGTTTCCATTGCTTCCCTGTTAGCTGCACCACTGAGCAGAATTACTTGAATAAGGGGTTAGATCAAATTGAAATCAAGGCTACTCACTTTTTTCCTTGAATTCTAAAAGAGCAATCTACAGTATAATCCGCTTATAACGAGACCTGTTATAAAAGGTAAATGGTTATTAAGAGTAAATTTCAAAGTCCCATCAATTCTTAGGCTCGAATAATATATTTAACCTTGCTTACAACAAGCTCCAACATACGAGATTTTGCTTAGTACGAGGTAATTTTACTGCCCTGTGAATGTACTACCCCTGCATGTAACGAGGCCTGAGTTGTAATACAATGGATAAATAGGCACCACTCACCAAGGGCAAAGAGGTCACCATTCCCTGTGGGGATTAATTTTTTGATTGTGCAAAAAACAATGTGTATCAAGTACAGCACATGAAGATGTGCTGGTGGGTCTGCAACTACTTGTACTGTTGTAATTGTAACCTCCATTCAGAATGACATAGATTAAGATCAGCTTATCTACATGTTATTGAATGAAGCAATTATTGCAATTGCTAAACTTCAGCAATTTTGTGCGTCATCACTGGTTAACTATAACGACCTGTTGTCATGCCTTTCAGAATTGGACAGCTTCTTCGACAAATCTGTGGTGCAATTTAATGTGGAGCTGGCAAAAATAACCTTCAGAGTTTTTCAAAAAATAAACTGTTCGGTTTCACAAACTAAGTAATTCTGTGACTTTTCAAAGTTTAATGTTTAACAAAAATACTATTTTAAATAAATACAGTGAAGTAACACATAAGCTAACCAGACTGTAGACTTAGTTATTAGCTGGCTTAGGCCATGTTGAAATGACTATAATCATAAATCATGTTGCATCTGCATAGCTATTTAAATAAAGACAGATTTTTGCATCCAAAATAAGCTTAAACTGATAAAAGGTGTTGTGCTTTCCACCTATGCAAGGCATCCTCTGTCCATCCACTAACTATGCACTGGCAGTTAAATAATTATAGTATGACACCCACAAAACACTCAGCCGTGATCATACATCATCATGAATCACAGCAGTGGTGACTTAGAAAAGCAACTTGCTCGGCGGTTTTATGGAGGAATTTATTGCATAAAATACTGCCTTAATCTTAAAATTCTAGAGTTTCATATAGGTTTACTCTTTTGTGGTAAAATAGTTGCTAAACTTTGGCCCTCATTAAGAAACTTGTGCCATTCTCAATAGAAAGTGCTCTGTTTTAATCATTACTGCACCGCCTTATAGGCATCATTACTATCTTGTACATACACCTAGAGTCCTAGACAATTGACCGCTGCTGTAATGGGACTGTGTTATAGCAAGCAAGTTTTCACAGTCCTTTGAATTTCGCTATAAGTGGTTAGTATACTGTATACCTATAGCAAATTAGCAATATGAAAATCTCATTGAATACGCAGCCCTATTAATAATCAAGTAAGAATAATTGCTAAGAAACTTTAGCTGGTTTGATTTTGTTGTGAAATCCTGATGACGTCATGATTAAGTTGCATTTTTACTAGTTGTGTTTGGAGTGTATTTCAAGTGTTTGCTAATATCCTTTAAAGTATAGTTGTTGCTATATTTCATCAATTCGTTGTAACAGTGATGAAATTATGCCGTTCATTTTTGTCCCTTACAGCTGATGTTTATTTTTTAACGACTAGTTTTTGACCTTTAAAAGCACAAAGACTTTCTTTTCTGTGTCATCGTAAAAATTGTTTCTTTAGCACTCATAAAGCACATAATCATTTCTCTTCAATTCCAGGCAGGCTTTTTCTTTGTGCAATTCTATACTAATCGTGTTGTTGAAAATATGCGTTCTTGTTGAGCAATGCCTAACATTGATTTTATTGTGTACCCAATGAGCAGTAAAGCTTATAATACATTTCTGGAAAATGATGTTATTTTTAATTAAGTGAAGATTTCCTTTCTCGTTTTTATTCGTAGCTGAAACCAG